>VDFB02378733.1:0-21915 GCA_007258455.2 Sequoia sempervirens
TTATAGTATTCAATTGAGTTTCCTCATATCAAGTATTATGACTAAAGTCACTAAAGGAGCCTTAGAGGTTTTAGTATATATAGTAGGTGTAGATTTGATCCCTATGGTACTACTTAACTAAGGGAGATTAAGTTAGTAAGTAAATAAGGATAGATTAAGAGTCTTAGTCTTTTCTTTTGGGTTGTACCTTATCATGAAATTATTATCTTCTCTTAGATTAGAACATCATACCATACTAATAGCTAGGAGATGCTAATAAAGAGTTAATATGATAAGGATAACTAAACCTAGCTATAGTTAGATTGATTTTTTGGTAATATGACTGTCATTGTTGTCACAAGGACATCTTATGGATGTCAGAGGAGAGGCTACTAGAAATGAGTTGATTGTGGTCAACAAAGGAACCTCATTGAGGTCAGTAGGAGATCTAAGTGATATAAGATGAAGAGATGGATTTTGAGGCCAAAAGGGCTTCATAGGGTTGTTAGGAAGAAGGATTCATTGGCCTAAGGGTGTCATTATAGCAAGCCTTGGAGATTTCCAAAGTTTGGAGTTTGGACCTCGGGCTTACTTGTATAGATTGCTAAAGAGGAAAGAGTTAGTCATTTTTTAGCTAAGTCCAACCAAAATTTCAACTTCGAGCTTGAGGCTTACTCTCTACTGAAAGGTATCATACTTCAGGCTTTGGTCATACCTTATACCAAAATCCTCAAAGTATGAAGGATTGTGTTAAGTCAAAAATGGCTAGGGATAGCGAGGTTAAGTTTCCTATTGTTCATCAGAGATCAGCCCTAAGGCTTATTCCTTAACATAATTATAAGTACAAAGTAAGTTGGAGTCAAGTTCAAAAAAACCTCAAACATTGGGCTTTTATCATGCCTCATACCGAATCCCTCAAGCAAAGGAAGGAAGTGTGTGCTAAGTTTGAAAAGGTTTCAGACATTGGACTTCTACAATGAGTCTTACACCTTGACTTACCAAAACTACTAAGTGATGAAGGAGGTATGTGTTGTGTGGTCTCACAACATGCCCCAAGACTGAAAATACTTGGGGACCCAAAAGTAACTCTTATGGCAGGAGCTAGCAAATTGGAAGATCACCGAAAGTAAAAGACAAAATCTTTGATAATAAAGTATTTCATATTGTAAGTGTTTTGTACACTAGATACTGGGTACCAAAAACACGGAAAAGGAAAAAGGCAATTTAAAGTTCAAGTGAAATTCTACGGTCTAGTATGAAGTGTTCCAGAATAGCCAAGGTTTGGGAAAGTAAGTGGGTAAAGCTGAATACCAGATACCGGATATCGGGTTATAATGTAGAGTGAAAATGTGAAATTTTAAAATTGTCTAATGATCTCGGTGATCCAGTATATGTATGAGGATTCATGATATGATTTTAAAATGCATGTTAATTATGATATTTTTGGACTAACAATTGAATAACAGTTTTATTTACATGAGATGTTATAAATGTTTTTTTAAGGGATTTAATGTGTGGAATTTGTGATTGCAAGAGATATCGATTGTGATGCAAAGCTTGAGTATGGACAGTCAAGAAAACTTGAATCATGGATGGAATAATTTTTAGACTGGTTCAATCACTCTGGGAGGTAATAATGGAGACAACTTTGAGTCCACCAGAATCTTGGGGATCTTCGTATTTCACATGCGGTGGGAACAAATGCTAATTTTCTGGGAGAGCCCATTCCTGAGAGTGACAGAACCAGAGCTAAGCGATGTGTGGGGGAAAAAATTCTACCTTTTCATTCTGAGTGTATGGGAACCCCCTACACATTATCATGATTTGAAGTATCATCCTAGCGAAGATTCAGGATCAACACCCGAAGAGCTTCAACGTGTAATTGGAGTTGACTTCCATTGACTTCAATTGCAATTCTCCTATTGGTCACTATATTCCACATGCCTTGATGAGATTGGTCCCTTGGATTTCCTCTCATGTAGTTGTCTTATCCTGTCTAAGCCTTGTGTTATAGAAAAGGCTAGAGGATGCTTCATTTTTATTTTAAGTTTAGAATTTTTGGATGTAAGAGGAGCATAAACTTTTAAGTTTTGTTCTTTTTTCCTATTTTCTGAACCGTTCCAGTGTAAAACTTTGTATGCCCATAGAAATTAATTAATATTAGAGCTTATTAGATAGCTACCTATCTCAGTATCTTTTGTAGCCAGTTTTGTTAGTTCAGTCGAACAAGACTGTATGTTGCATCATTTAAGGGTGCATACAAAACCTACTCAATGTCCAGAAATGAAACCCCTCTCTTTAAAATCTTGCATTGTTTTATATATAGCTGTGAAGCAATATAGTGAAGTGTAAAGTGGTTTGCTCTATTTTAATTAATTATTTGGGGTAGCCATGGAGAATAACTAGGAGAAACTTTTAATTTTCAGTATTTTTTATACCTTGTTTTAGCATAGATGTTTAAATATTTGAAAATGTTCCAAAAAAATTTAAATGAATGGAAGGAATTTTGTTGAAAATCCTTTGTTTTCCATACAATTGTTGAATGCTTAATGCTAAATCTACTTAAGTGATAGAAAATAATTTGTGATATTCATGAAATTTTATGGAAAATGTTTTGGTTTCATGATGTTTGAACTCATTGTTTCAATTTGGAATGTATATCTAAAATATTCAAAGAACAACCGTAGTCCCTTTGAGATTAACAACAATATCACATCATTACCCGAGAGTGACCCTAGTGCAAGCATAACCTAGTTATCAGAGACTTGGGATTGAATGAAAGCCAATATTTTCCCTATAAATGTAGAATTCCCCTTAGGTTGTCTTTGTTCCATATCTTTCAAGAAGGATAGGCTCTTTGCGGTTTTGTCTGTGAAGAATTTATTTGCCCTATTTTCTGCGAGTGAAATTGTCATCAACAGTATGGAGGAACCCCAACCCCCAAATTTTTTTGACATCATGGGTCAACCTTGTGGTTTATGCCCTAATAGTGTGGCAAGGAAAGTAGTTAGTATAAAGAAAGCCTGAAGGCTAACACTCAAAAGGGTTATATTTTCTAAGTGAAGTGTTTGGGTGTCATAGTTTGGTAAGAAGGCTTATTCCTTATCGAAGGGAAGGTAAGTGGTAGGAGGCAAGGTAAAAACCTGACACCTAAAATGGGTTTGAAGTTGTCAGATGGTGTTAAGGCTTACACCCTAACATGAAATAAAGGAAGGAGTATGAGGTAATCCTAAACCATGACACCCAAAAGAGTTAAGTTTTTCAATGCTTGCAAAGGATTGTCTGGACATCACAAGTGAGTAGGTTGATTTACACCTTAACACAAAGGCATGAAAACATTAAGGTGGAAGAGATAACCCCACCATTTGAAAAACTCATGCATGTTTTAGAGGTTGGTGGGAAGGTAAAGGAAAACTGAATGGTAAGGGGTAAGGTCGATGGCCAAAACTTGATAGGTGCAAAGAGCTTCAGACATGCATGTTTGGGCCTGCTTGATAAGTTCTACTTTGCACTTCAAGAATAAGGTAAGGGGGAGTAGCAATCCCTGACCTCCGAAAATTGAAAACATTGTTTGGAGTTTCATCATTCAGTGTTCCAAAGGTTAGAGTGTGGGCTTTTGATGGTACACAAGAAGAAAGATAAAGGGTAAGGCCAGTAGCCAAACTTCGATGGGTATGAATAGGATTAGACATCATGGTTTGGTCTTGTATCTTGAGGCCTTAAAATCATGTTGATCATGGGGTAGAAGGTAGAGGGTAAGGTCGATGGCTAAACCCTGATAAGCATAAGAAATGTCAGACTTAAGTGTTTGGGTTTACTTCTAAGGCCCTTCTATGCATGTCAAGCTTGAGGAAGGGTGGAAACTCGACACTTGGCCCCCCTAACAAAAAGGACAAATGGTAGAATCCCACCATCCCATAGAATGCTTGTGTTGACTTGGTTGACCAATGCGGGCATGCAAGATAGCGACACATGGAAAGAATTGATTGTTGCACCTAATTCACATCATTGTTGTGAATCAATAGTGATCTACAATTGAAATTAAAATAGGTTAAATCAAACAATGATGATTTAAAGCAATTCATGTAATTGAGATGTGCTTGACCATGGAATAGTTTTCAAGACCAATGGTCTACTTTCAAAGGAAATATTATGTCAGTGGTTAGGTGAATGGAGCTTGGGTATGGGAATCGATATGTCAACTCCTTGCATCATTCTTGAAAAGGAATGAAGGTGATGGATGAAAGGATGAATGCAACAAAAAGAGGACAGATATGTAATCTAAAAGAGAGAGGGAAATGGGAGTATAGCATTTAATGCAAAACAAAAACCCTAGATTTGGGGATGCCAAAAATTGTAGGTGGAAGGAATTTGGTCAAGTGTGCATGGCTCAAGAGGAGGAAGATTGTCGATGAAGAAAAGAGGGTGGAGTTATTTTTGATTCTATAGGAAGGATGATGGGAGATTGGAGAAGACGATGATGGACAAAGAGAGAGAGGGGGAATGGAGCAAAATTAAATAGAGAAGGTAGGGGCTAGGCATGGACTTTTTCTCCAAGCAGTGGAGATTAGAAGGCACAAAATCATAATGCCATTTTAGATTTATTGTATGACTCAAGTCCTTTATGGGGTTTCATGGTGGATAAAGGAATTGTGGAGCAGAAGCAAAGGTTCAAGGCCCCAAGTCAAGCCCTTGGAGGATATATATGCATGTATGAGATTTTATCTTTAGCTGATCTTAAGCATACCCACCTAGTATTTTGTACATTTAAATACATTTGCATTTTGGACCCTATCATAGGGATTGGGGGAAATGGTTGTGTATTTCATGTATTGTTATAGTGTGGTAATATTTAGGATCTTTTGTTTATACCCAAATCATACCCATGAGTGTTTGGGGACTGTGCTTAGAATTTTGGCTTTCATCAACCATTTCATTGGTCTCAAATGAAATCCATGTATATAAGCCATTTTATGGCACTTTTAATGTCATCCCTAAATGAATAGAGCTTGGGTTTCTACATCCTTCTTGGTATTCAAGAACCAATAATAATAATTTATATATAAGTTTTTGATACATAATAATTGGTAAGAATAATGGGTGTTGGAATGCTTGGTTCAACAAAATTTGAGTATCACACTCATGGCACCATTTGATAGTTAGATAAATCTTTTCTTGAAACACCATTTTTTATTATCCAAATGGAAGACCTCATTTCAACATCATGGGGCTAAAATATTTCTTGCTCAGCGGTTTGGATATAGCTCATGAGGCTTCATGATGCCAATATCATCAGGAGGAGAGCAAGTTGATTCTTTGAGTTATCTTATTGCTATAAATTATCTTGTGCTCAGAGGTGGCAATCAACCTTTTCACTTAACAAGAATTGTAACCATGAAGTGAAAAAGATATTAAGTACATACATTAAATTATTGTGTAAGAGTGAAGTGTTTTTTTATGAATAAACTATCCTTTTAAACCGTTCCTGAGGTTTTAGACCTCCAAATTCACCTAAGTGGGTGGTAGCCGACAGTGAAACTATTTGGAGTAAGAGAACCATAGAAAGGGTTGTGTATCCACTCTTATATTCTATAATTAAAGGATTAAAGCAATAAGATGAATCTATAAAGAGTGATCGTTGTATCTAAGGGTTATACTCCTTGTGTTAATCAACCAGGTGTATGAAGGTTGAATTTCTCAAAAAGATTCAGTATGTGGATTGTTTTGTTAACCCTTCACCTGCTTAATTTTATGAATGTCATATCGTGACCTTTCTATGTTTGGATTAAAACCATGACTTCAATTATAATTATCTATTCATGCTATATTTTGGTTACCATCATCCTAGACCAATTCTTGACTATCTATGTTGGAAAGTGGCCCTTGAGGGGTGTTGTAGTCAGGATTGTTAATCACTCCTTATAGTAGAAGGAGCCCTTTTAGATTCACCAGTGTTATTCATTCTTAGTGGTTACTACCATTGTGGGTTAGTGGTGTTTTAAACCTTGACGTTAAATGTGTGATTTTTTGTCAACAAAATATGAGTTAGATGAACTCAAATTTTTGAACTACAGTTCCTCTATGAAATATATACGTAGGCAAGGCCATCAAATACAAGCCCCTAAGGAATTAGGTGTTATCAACGAGGATTGCACCCTAATTAAGTTGCACTCAACCATCTTGTGTAACATGGAAACATCCTTAAGTTGTGGGTTGCTTATAATGAGGATGAATCTCTAGAGTGGGTTGGTTCCCTTTGATGGACCTCCTAAAACTTCCAACTTGACAAGGAAAAGGAGTAGAAGAATTTGCTTGAAACTAAAAAACTAATTCCTAGGAGGTGATGCACCAAAATATCTTTGTTTAACTGTTGCAACCATATCACAATATGAATCAATAAGGTTTTGACTTGTTCACAACTCAAATCAAACCATGAAGCACATAAATGTCTCATATGAAGGTGTTGGTTTCAACTTATTGCATGAAGGAAAAACAATCTTCACAACTACAATTGACTACTATTAACGCACAACATATGACCTGCACTTAGACATGTATCCTTTCCCAAAACATTACATAAAATGGGACAAAAAGAAGGACTAAAAACTCCAATCACAACTAATCATCTACCAATTCATTTGTAATATGAGACAAAAGAAGATTGAGAAAGAACTATTGTCATCATTTTATTGAATCAAAAGGATTGTTTACAATATGATTTTCCATACTAAGTTACAAGGTCAATCTTTTCTACTATGAGCATGAAAAGATAGCAAGAAATTTTTTTATAGAAAGTCCTAGAGATTCCTTTATAAAGAAAATCAAATTCTAAATCCATCCTTGATTGATTTAAGAAAGAGAACCAATCACTCAAGTTGAATGAAGCTAATTGCTACCCCTGACTACTGCAAACTCCTTGAAATCAACTTCTAGGCTGAAGGAAACCTCTGAACTTTCCAACTTGGTACCACTACAACAAATCCCTATGATTAGCCCCCTTTTTTGCTCTGTTTTTTGCTTATATCCACTGTTTTAATATATTTTTCTCCATTTTTTGGGAAAAGTCAGTGCTATTTTTCGGGATGGCGCTATTTCTGGCATTTTTTGCACCAACCAGAACACTTTGGCACTATATTTGGAAAAAATGAGTGCTAACATTAGTGCCAAGATTAGCACCACTATTAACGCCCATTGTAATTCCCTTATGAATACCTACATTAATGCCAAGATTAGAGCCAAAAAATGACGCCCACTGTAATGCCTAGATTAGCGCCTAAATTATCAACCAGTCTAGCATCTACATTAGCACCTTTAGTAGCACCTAATTTAGCATTTTCCTTAGAGAATTTTTGGCACCTAATTTAGTGCATGATGTAGTGCCTAATTTAGTGCCTAATTTTTTTTATCTAGCATGGATTAATGGTGTTAGAACAAAAAATCCTTCCCCAATAATCGCTAGCCTTTAGTTGCTATCCTACATTTCACTTGCATCAAAAGATCTACTACCTTTGATTTTTCATTGTATTTAACATGAAATACAATAATTTGTGTGAAAAGATCCATACTATCACTAGCATTCCCCATTTATTCCTCTAGATAATCATAAAAAAAGAAATTTTTTCCTTTACTGCAATACTTTGTGCAAATTAAGGGTTGAGGGTTGAAAATTGAGGGTTAAGGGAGATTTAATGTATAGGGTACTAGAGGGTGTAAGGATTGAGGGTTGAGGTTAGTTTAAGGTTGAGGGTAGAGGGTTGAGGGTATGTGATTCAAGGATTAGGGTTGAGGGTCCAATGTATAGGGTAGAGGATATAGGGGTTGAGGGATTAGGGTTTAAGGGTACTTGAGGCTGGTTGAAGGTAGAGGGAAGAGGGTACCTCATGAGGCTGTAAGGGTTTAAGGGTTGATGGATTAGGGTTGAGGGATTACTAGGGTTGACAAGGGTAGAGGGACATAGAGGGTTTAACGGATTAGGGTTTAGGGTATTGGGTTGAGGGTATAGGATTGAGGGATTAGGGTTGAGGGATTAGGGTACAGAGGGAGGGATGGATTAAGGGTTGAGGGTTGAGAATTGAGGGTTGAGGGTTGTTTAATGTATACTAGGGTATAGGGTAGAGTTGGTAGAGGGTTTAATGGTTTAGGGTTTAAGGGTTGAGGATTTAGGGTAGAGGGTTGAGGGTATATGGTTCAAGGATTGGGCTTGACGTTACTCCAATGTATAGGGTAGAGGGTATAGGGGTTGAAGGATTAGGTTTGAATAGGGTAGATCAGAGGGTAGAGGGTAGAGGTCAGTTGAGGGTTAATTGAGGGTTGAGGGATTAAGGTTTGAGGGTTGAGGCATTAGGGTAGAGAGTTTAGTAATTGGGTTTAGGGTATTGGGTTGAGGGTATAGGGTTGAGGGATTACGGTTGAGGGAAGAGGGTAGAAGGTTTAAGGCCGGTTTAGGGTTTAAGGGTTTAGAGTTAACAAACATTAAGGGTTGAGGTCGGTAGATGGTTTAGGGTATAGATAGGAAATTTGAGGGTATAATATGATTAAAGGTTGATTAGGGTTGAGGTTCCAATGTAGAGGGTACGTAGAGGGTATAGGGGTTGAGGGTTGAGGGATTATCTAGGGTTGAGGGTTGAGATCAATTGAGAGTTGAGGGTTTAATCTATAGGGTAGATCAAAGGGTATATGTAGGTTGAGGGATTAGGGTTGAGGGTCCAATGTATAGGGTATATAGAGGGTATAGGGGTTGAGGGATGATGGTAGAGTGTAGAGGGTAGAGGGATTAGGGTAGAGAGTTTAGTAATTGGGTTTAAGGTTTTAACTAAGGTTGAGGGATTAGGGTTGAGGGATTAGGGTCAAGGGTAGAGGGTATAATATGGTTCAAGGATTAGGGTTAATTAGGGTCCAATGTATATATATGGTAGAGAGTATAGGGACGTAGAGGGTGTAAGGGTACTTTAGGGTTTAAGTGTTGAGGGATATTTAGGGTTGAGGGTCCAATAATGTATAGGGTAGGGGTATAGGGGTTATGAGGGATTAGGGTCTAACTAGGGTTGAGACTTGATGTTAGAGGGTAGAGGCTTAATGAGGGTTAATTAAGGGTTTAATAATGTATTTTTCTCCAATTTTTTGAAAAAGTTGGCGCTATTTATCAGGATGGTGCTATATGTTTTACGCCGAAGGTGTATCCTATTTGAAGAGGAAAAGACTAAAACTACGAATCGATGGTTGATATTAGACTGCCGACCCTTGAAACTGTTTGGTCCATTGATACCTGTTGCAATTTTCGTACACACGCCCCACCGGAGGCGGGGACCCTCTTTTGCTTTCATTTTTGGTGTCTTGGCCCTTAGATTTTGAGGTTGTTGCCTTTGCACGTGCTTGAATGATTATGTTATTCGTGCAAATTCCCCCCTTCTAGGAAGCACTTTGAAAATCCAATGTTTTGAACTCCTTTAGGGTTTCTGGCTCTATTCGAGAAAATCCCCTCTGGATGGAATTCCCCGGATGCTTTGAAAACCTGATGGCTAATGTTTTGCACTATTTTCTAGAAATTCTCTTACCTCGCAGAATTCCTCATGGACTAGATTTTCTCAAAAATCCATCTCCTTGCTAAATTCCCAGATTGTGTTTGGCCTGTCTTCTCCATTGCATTAATGCTTGGTAGTACGATTCTTATGACCAGTATTTAGTGGGTTTTGGAGGATTTCTTGTCATTTTATTTGCATTACCATTAAGGATTTTGATGCTGAATGCTTGATTGATTTTCCAACCCTGAGTGAGTTTGTGAGCTTGTTTCAATTTCATTTAGGTGAAACTCACCTGCGTATCCTTTGAATAACCCATACCCGGGCTTAGTTAGAATGGAAATCAAAATCTGAGCTAATTCCCCTATGTTAATGGAAAATTTTAGGGTTTAAGCTTAGGAGATTGATGATTAAATTTGGGACATCACCGTCCCTCACCAATTTGCCCATGAGAATGTTGTAAACCAATGGATAACCGATAGGAGACTTGAAGCAAATCGGATTTGAGCCCAAGGTCATCAGATTTGTGATCATTAGATCAATTTGAGTGAAGTCGTGAGGAAACATCGACATTTGGGTTTTCCTTCAGCTTTGGGATTTTCCTTCGCTGGCGGATTTCCCCGATTTTCCATTTCCTCTCTATTTTCCCAAAATGTGTTGTAGTTTGTCGTTTTGCTTGCTTTGTGGATTTTCGTTCCTTCCGTATTTTCCCAAAATTTCCTTTGTCCCTTCATTTTTCCAGAATTCATAAGATATTGTTGTTTTCCTGGATTTTAGTCCTTGGTGGAATTTTCTGAAACTTTGTTGAAAATGAAGAACTCAAAGATAGCATGATTTATTAGCTAGTGAAGATGCATTGTATGATCAACTTGAATTATTTAAAGATGTATCATGTTGTTTCTTAGTTAATGGAAGTTGATTAAATGATTACTGGATGCTTTTATGTTTATTTCGCTAAAATCTGCTTGGCTGGGAATTTTCTGAAATTCCTCTCTGGCCTGGATTCCACGGGAGGACTAAAAACCCAAACTTTGAGATGATTAATTTTATGAGGTTTTAGAGAATTTTCGCTTATCTTGGGACTTGCATTGAGGTTGAGTATTTCATTTGTGCTTAATTAATTTGGGTTCCATGTGATCTTTATTGTTGTTCCTTGGTGGATGTAGGTTGAATCGAGTCGAGAGGTTGCTAGCAATACAGTAGGCAGACGGATTCAGGTGCTGAAGGATCTTCGCTCTCAGAAGCAGAAAGAATTAAGCTGGACATAAAGAGAAAGGTTCTTGAGTCTAAGTTGTCATCCACTTGGTTTTAAATTGGTGACACTAATGTGGACGGATTGGGATAAGGTCTAAAATCAATCAAAGGATGAGATTAAATCTATGGAGAGGAAATCTAAAGTGTTGGTTACTCCACCCTTGGTCGACCTTGATGGAATCTTCTTGAAGGTGCAAGATCAAATAGATAAAGATAGGGGAAAGAGCATTTAATATAGGGATACATTGAAATTTGTGCTTCCCTAATATTCATTCGTCATCCTTCACATGCATTGGATCGGATTACATTGGAGACCCCAGGCCGACATGGATGAATCCTAGGCATTTAATGCTATTTCATGTTATTCTTGAACTTCTTGGGATGACTTGTTTGTGGCTGTTTTATTATTGTAAACCCTAATTTGGACGACATATCTTGGGGGGTTTCTATAAATATGGCATTTTTCCTCATTTGTAAGGGAGTAGTAGAAGTCACTAGAGTAGAATAATTGACTTAGAAGCAAGTAAGGTAGTAAAGCAAGAGTTAGCTCATTCTGAGCAAATGTTATAACACAGAACACTAGAATTGTTGTTGTTATTGGATGATTCAATACAATTGAAGACATTGTGATTTCTAGTGATCTCTTTGTGTTGACTTATTTTCCATGGTTCTTGTTGTTCTATCTTTTGGAATCGCTTGATGTTAGATTTAGAACTAGGTATGATTTAATGGTATTTATGGTTTGATGCTTGAAGTGTTTCTAGCAATCCCTAGTCCATACTTTTAGCAACTGGTTGATTGTGAGTTGCTTCGTAAAGTTAGTTTGTACCTTATATTCACTGTGCTTAGTTCAATTGTGAAGGTTTGTTCATTTCAATTGCAATAGGGTTGGTTTGAATGAATGTTCATGATCTGAAAATATTTAATGCCTTAGAAGATTGCACTATTTTTGTAAGATTGCAAATTCATTTGGGTTAGGCAGGAATTAGTTTCTGAGGGATTGGTCCATTTCAAGTATTTTATCATTTGCATTGTTAATCTTAGGATTAGTGTTAATTTTAATCTCTCTAAAACCCTTATCTCTTTTGTTGTTTATTTTGAATCTGGGTTAGATTTAAGATTGGAAGTATCACCATATTGCTAGATTTGATAAATTTAAGATTCAATATTTTCTTGTAGTAAGGTCCCTTTGTGATTACCAACATTTTCACATCTATCACTGAGTTGTTTATGCATTGTCAAGACCTGACATTAGAGACCGTGGGGTTATCTCTTGAGGCTTGCTGATAGAGATTTACCTTTCAAGAGAGATAGGATATTATATTATGTCTGAGTTGTTGATGTGTAGAAAACATCATCAACAGATTGGTGCTAGAAGGAGGGCCTGAATAAGAAAGCTGGATTGGTTTTTGTTTGCTATTTCTCCTGAAAGATTTAGAAGAAGAACTAGATCTACTCCAGGGGAAGAGGAATTTCAAGAATTACTAGCTCCTACTAGGTCAAGAAGGACTAGAAGAAGGGATGAATCATCATCCACCCAGCCACTACCATCATCTCCATCATCCTCGTCTTCATCAAGTCCATCTTCATTTGATTCTGAAGCCATTCCTATTTAGCAGCTTCAGCTAGTCATAAATCAGCCTCTACCACTTCCACCTCCATCAATGGCTTTCTTGGTGAACAACTCATCTCCCTTATCTTTCAACCAATACAATCCTATGCCTAAAAATCTTGAGCTTTTCTTCTCTAAGTTTCACATTAATGATCCCAAAAGATCTGCAGAGGAGTATATTAGGATTTTTAAAACCACCCTTAAGGATAGGGGAATTAATCATGAGGATGTTGCATGTAGACTTTTCCCATATTCCCTTGGGGATGAGACATTTTATTGGTATAACCATCTTCCTGCTGGGTCTATCACTACTTGGCCTCAATTGGAAACTGCATTTTTACAAAAATTCCAGATCCCAGTCAGTGCCAATGAGTTAGTTTTGTAGTTTACCAGGCTCAAGAGGGAGGAAAATGAACCAATAGGGGCTTTCAATAATAGATTTCATAGGGCTTATGCTAGGTTGCAACCCCCTTATGTTGTAGATGATGCCTCTACCAAGGAGGTTTATTATGATGATCTGGACAGTTTAACATCTACCTTCGTGAAATGGAAAGAAAACCCCCCTGATAGCCTGCTTGAAGCTTATGATGTGGCTGTTAAAGTGAGTACAGATTTGAGGCAACACTTGTTTGGACCCTTGCCATTAGCTAACCAAATACATATGTTGGGTTCATTCCCTCAATTACCCCTAGTTCCACATCTAGGTCAGTCCTCGAATCAAGCTCCACCCATGTCAAATTAACATTCAAATATGAACCAGCCTGCATTCTTTCATCAGCAAGCTAATAGTCACAGTTACTTGCAAAACTTTGAGGTATTTAATCAATCCTTGAACCATGGGTTCCATACTAATTATATGCAGAATTCAGCCGGTATTGTTCCTCCATCGAATAGTGCAGACAAGGAGAGGTTGGATGCACTCACAGAGCTAGTTAAGAAGTTAGCCACCAAAGTCACCTACCTAAGGAACCGAAATAATCAACCTCGGGTCGTCCAAAGGGGAACTCAGTCCAATTATGATCAAGATCAAGGGCATAATCGTGATGGTGGAAAGTATTTTAAAGATCAACACTCAGGGCCAACATTTGATAGAGGGCAGTCACCATGTCAGAATAATGGAGGAGCCCTAACATCTCTGAATTAGCCAAACAATCATAAGAAATCTAGTGGAGTTCACTTGCCTAAGGCAACTCTTTTAGGATGGTGTAGGCTTCATAACACTAATCAGCACTCTGAGTTGGACTGTCAAGAATTCCAGACTGCTGTGTCCATTTTCTAGCAGGAAGTTCAACATGTCACCAATAGTTTGAGTGGGTAGGAGACAGTACCATATAATCCTCATGACGTATCAGTCATGGTGGTAAATCATGTCCCATTTCCAAGAAGTGGAGAGAATGAGCCAGAAGAAGAATAGGATAAAGGTGCTAAAACAGAGTATCCATACAATGAAGGATCTGTAGCTCATCCTTTTGGAAATAATGAGGAGAATGACAATGGTCCACTAGATGAAGAAGAGTCTACAATTGAAGAGGTTCAAGCATTCCATCATGTTCCTACTCAGTATTTTGTAAATGGAGGACAATCTGATGCTGATAAAGGAGGAAGAATTGAAAGCAACATGGATAAGTTTGTGGTCAGCTCTGAAGACAACTGTTTTATCATGACTGCAGAGCAAATAGGAGAATGTGTGGTAGAATAATTCAAGAAAGACAAAGTAAGTCTCTCTGCTCATGAGTTGTTAAGGGATCCTACAATTAGGGGTGTAGTACTAAGGTCTCTTGAAAGAGATATGCTTTCTGAACAAAAGGGTGTTTCAAGCCAGGCTGATACAAATACTTTCAAGGAGATACTCCTGTCTAAAAAAAACTTGGGAAATTATGCATTGACAATTGACCCTCAAGGATTGGATGTTGAGGAAATCCTTATGTTACATGATATGCCTAAGAAACCTGTTCATAAATCCAATAGTTCTGATGAGCTTCCAATAAAGGAATTTCAACAAGATACTGGTGAATGTCTAGTAGAAGAGTTAATTGGCATTGGATTTGAGAAATTCATAGCAATAAACACCGAGGCAGCCCTGGAGGAGGTTGAGCTTTCAGATGAGGAGCCTCAAAAAATTTCCAATGAATGTCCCATGAAGAAAATTGTAGGAGTTGATGTTGCTGCTAAAGAAGCTGGTGTTCCTAAGAGTTACAATTACAAACTTGAACCAGTGCCAACAAAAGAATTCAGGGAGTCTTCTTATTCATTCAATTCTATTTTTTCTCTATCTGTTGATGGACTAAATATTGAAAATTCATAGATTTTATGTATTAAGGACGAGATAGCTTATGTGATTCACACGGATGTGTAGGAAAATCTGACTGATGCTCAGAACAACACTGTTCCCTTCGTATTTTATGGGCTTAACCACATTGCAGTATGTGAAAACATGCTTAAAGATCAGTCTGTGGGGCCTCCTGATCAACATCATGATGGGGAAGTTACCATACATGACGAGGCTTCTGCATTTTCATCATGGACCCTTCACAAAGACATTCAAACAGGTGAAAAGTTCCATGTTTACACTTTTGAACCTGTTCAATCTGATTTTCACCCTAAATTATTCATTGAAGACTCTAATTTTGTTCTGCATGTTTCGAATGCAAGAGAGATATTGCATCATCAGTCGAGACCAATTGAAGACATAGGTATCAACTCTTCACAATTGAAGAATGATGAATACCACATTCAATCTACAGTAGTACAACATTAGGTTGTTTTTTTATTTACTGTGAATTCTGAAACTTATCAATTTGATTATGGAAGTTTAGGAAGGACAACTTGCATATGGGTTAATCATGGTCCTAATGAGTGACCTCAACTATTGATTATTCCTGATTGTGAGGTTGAGTGTGAATGTTGCATTATTGAGCCTCATTTTGCTGAATATAAAGATAAATTTCCATTCTTGAGGACTATTACCACCACCTTGTTGCTTGTCCATGCATTGATTAACCATATGGGGGTGGGTCTGAGTTCACCTTGTCTGATCATGAGCCACTTTGAGTCTCTTTGTACATAATTCAGATTTGAATAAATGTAGCTTGCTCTTCTTTTCTTTGGTTTAGTCTACTTATGTTTTGGTTAGTTTAGGTTTGCTTAAGGTTTCGGTTTGGTCGTTGCTTTGCTTCTTTGGCTTGGGTTTCTCCATTTTTTGGTTGGGGAAGTGTCTTTTTTGCACAATAATTATTCATTAGCTGGGAATGTTCTGAGTATTTCATTTATGGACTTTAATCATGTGTCTTGAATGGATGGTCAAGGTCTTTTGTTATCATCAAGCAATCTGAATGTTTGTTTTAAAGAGGATGGGTCATTCGTTTGATTTGAACCTGAAGTATTCTGAGATCTCATATCTTTCATACATCTTAAGAATCCTAAGGTTGTTGTGGGATCTTTCTGAGGTCATGTTAGGTGAAAAATCCTATTTCTACTTCAGCACCACTGTGGTTCTCATCCCTGAGTGTGAACTTCATTGTTCACAGGTTGAAATGAAAAGTGAAAGAAAAGAAATATCAAAAGGAAGAAAAAGAGAAAATATTGAAAATCAAAAGAAGTGAATTCAACTTATCAGGGGTATCCAAATATCTCTATTGGGGCTATGGACACCTGGTTGGTAGTAGAGCTATGTTTGGGAGAATCACAACGATAACCTCATCAGGGCTATAGACACCTGATTGGCAGCGAGGCTCTATCCAGGTTGCTTTTGGAGCTAGAATCTTTACGTAGCCTAACTTGACTGAACTTGGTTTCTACAGTAGCTCAAGGAGGCAATGAACTCACTTGCACACACTTGGATTTTAAGTTTATGGAAGGTTCAGTCTACCCTTGGTTTTGATTCTTTAATCTTGCATTTTGATTTGTTTGTCTGATAGGGAGATTGAAACCATAGATTTTGGGTTCATGATTCTTGTTCATCATCAAATGCTCTGGAGCATTTCCCCAGCAGAGTCGCCATTTTTTGTGCAATTTTTGCATACATGCCCCACCGGAGTCGAGGACCCTCTTTTGCTTTCATTTTTGGAGTCTTGGCCCTTGGATTTTGAGGTTGTTTCCTTTGCACGTGCTTGAATGATTATCTTATTTGTGCAAATGCCCCCATTCTGGGAAGCACTTTGAAAATCCAATGTTCTGAACTCCTTTAGGGTTTTTGGCTCTATTTGGGAAAATCCCCTCTAGACAGAATTCCCCGGATTCTTTGAAAACCCGGTGGCTAATGTTTTGCACTATTTTCTAGAAATTCTCTTACCTCACGGAATTCCTCATGGACCAGATTTTCCTGAAAATATGTCTCCTTGCTAAATTCCCAGATTCCATTTGGCATGTCTTGTCGATTGCAATAATGCTTGGTGATTAGATTCTTACGACTAGTATTTAGTGGGTTTTGGAGGATTTCTTGTCATTTTCTTTGCATTGTCATTAAGGAATTTGATGTTGAATGCTTGATTGATTTTCCAGCCCTAAGTGAGTTTGTGAGCTTGTTTCAATTTCATTTAGGTGAAACTCACCTGCGTCTCCTTTCAATAATGCATCCTCGGGCTTAGTTAGAATGGCAATTGAAATTTGAGCTAATTCCCCTGCATTAAAGGAAAATTTTAGGGTTTAAGCTTAGGAGATTCATGATTAAATTTGGGGCATCACCACCCCTCACCAATTTTCCTCTGAGAATGTTGGCAACCAATGGAAAACCAATAGGAGACTTGAAAAAAATTGGATTCGAGCCCAAGGTCCTCAAATTTGTGATGATTCAATCAATTTGAGTGAAGTCGTGCGGAAACGTCGACATTCAGGTTTTCCTTCAGCTTCAGGATTTTCCTTCGCTAGCGGCTTCCCCCGATTTTCCATTTCCTCTCTGTTTTCCTGAAATGTGTTGTAGTTTGGCATTTTTCCTACTTCGCGGATTTCCATTCCTTCCGGATTTTCCCAAAATTTCCTTTGTCCCTTCATTTTTTTGGAAGTCGTAAGATATTGTTTTTTTCACAGATTTCAGTCCTAGGTGGAATTTTCTAAAACTTTGTTGAAAATGAATAACTCAGAGATAGCATGATTTATTAGCTGGTGATGATGCATTTTATGATCAACTTGAATTATTTAAAGATGTATCATGATGTTTCTTAGTTAATGATAGTTGATTAAATGATTACTAGATGCTTTTATGTTTATTTCGCTAAAATCTGCCTGGCTGGGAATTTTTCGAAATTCCTCTCTGGCCTGGATTCCGTGGGAGGACTGAAAACCCAAATTTTGAGATTAATTTTATGAGGTTTTAGAGAATTTTCGCTTATCTTGGGACTTGCATTGAGGTTGAGTATGTCATTTGCGCTTAATTAATTTGGGTTCCATGTGATTTTTATTGTGGTTCCTTAGTGGATGCAGGTTGAATCGAGTCAAGAGGTGGCTAGCAAGACAGTAGGCAAACGGATTCAGGTGCTGAAGGATCTTCACTCTCAGAAGTAGAAAGAATTAAGCTAGACATAAAGAGTAAGGTTCCTGAGTCTAAGTTTTCATCCACTTGGTTTGAAATTGGTGACACTAATGTGTATGGATTGGGATAAGGTTGTCAATCAATCAAAGGATGAGATTAAATCTATGGAGAGGAAATTTAAAGTGATGGTTACTCCACCCTTGGCCGACCTAGATGGAATCTTCTTGAAGGCACAAGATCAAATAGATAAAGATAGGGGAAAGATCATTTAATACAAGGCTACATTGAAATTTGTGCTTCCCTAATATTCATTTGTCATCCTTCACATGCATTGGACCATATTACATTGGAGACCCCAGGCCGACATGGATGAATCCTAGGCATTTAATGCTATTTCATGTTGTTCTTGAACTTCTTGGGATGACTTGTTTGTGGCCGTTTTATTATTGTAAACCCTAATTTAGCCAACATATCTTGGGTGGTTTCTATAAATATGGCATTTCGCCTCATTTGTAAGGGAGTAGTAGAAGTCACTAGAGTAGAAGAATTGACTTAGAAGCAAGTAAGGTGGTAAAGCAAGAGTTAGTTCATTCTGAGCAAATGTTGTAACACAGAACACTGGAATTGTTGTTGTTATTGGATGATTCAATACAATTGAAGACATTGTGATTTCTAGTGATCTCTTTGTGTTGACTTATTTTGCATGGTTCTTGTTGTTTTATCTTTTGGAATTGCTTGATTTTAGATTTAGAATTAGGTATGATTTAATGGTATTTATGGTTTGATGCTTGAAGTGTTTCTAGCAATCCCTGGTCCATACTTTTAGCAACTAGTTGATTGTGAGTTGTTGTGTAAAGTTAACCTGGACCTTATATTCACTGTGCTTAGTTCAATTGTGAAGGTTTGTTCATTTCAATTGCAATAGGGTTGGTTTGAATGAATGTTCATGATCTAAAAATATTTAATGCCTTAGAAGATTGCACTATTTCTATAAGATTGCAGATTCATCTGGGTCAAGCAGGAATTAGTTTATGAGGGATTGGTCCATTTCAAGTATTTTATCATTTGTATTGTTAATCTTAGGATTAGTGTTAATTTTAATCTCTCTAAAACCCTTATCTCTTTTGCTGTTTATTTTGAATCTGGGTTAGATTTAAGATTGGAAGTATCACCATATTGCTAGATTTGATAAATTTAAGATTCAACATTTGCTTGTAGTAAGGTCCCTTTGTGATTACCAACATTTTCACATTTATCACTGATTTGTTTATGCATTGTCAAGACCTGACATTAGAGACCTTGGGGTTATCTCTTGAGGCTTGCTGATAGAAATTTACCTTTCAAGAGAGATAGGATATTATATTTTGTCTGAGTTGTTGTTGTGCAGAAAACATCATCAACAATACCCTTTTCTTGATTTTATCACATTATAATAATACTTTACCTACAAAAGTCTACCAGCTTGCGTTGCATAATATCTTATACAGATTGCATATAATTTATTTCTTCCTCGTGCTGCATAATATCTACTACCGTGTGTGGTTAAAGTATTTTTATTCTACTTTTTAACAGGCATGTAAATATTATTTGTTTTACGAGCCCTAAATTGCCAAGCGCTAGACAAAATTATGTTTTATTCTACTAAATTGACTATTCTATCATTTTACTCCTTGCTTGGTAATTTACAAACCACTTGGTTAACAAAATACTCTATGCATATACATATTGCTTTTTTTAAGTATTTAATTATAAGGATTGTACTATTTTTTTGGTATTTAATTATAAGGATTTTTCTTCTTTTTATTTTCTTTTCCATTTTAAAATTTTGAACAGGTAAACTGAACATTTAGTAATTATAATTTTTTTAGATAATATTAGTTGAGTTTTTTAAAAAAAATTAAAATTGTTTAAATAATGAGAATGCATTATAATGTACATTATTTTTGCATATACATATTGTTTTTGTTTAGTATTTAATTAATTATAAGGATTTGTATTATTTTTATTTTCTTTTCCATTTTAAACTTTAGAATTAGTAAGTATATATAATTTTTATTTTTATTTTTTGATACGTAAGGCTATATTTAAGCAAAAAGCAACATATATTAAACAATATTTATTTATTAAAAAAAAGCAACACAAAAATTATTTAAAAAAATCCACAGCGATAGTCTTATCTTTTTCAAAAATAAAAAGAATAACATATATATATATATATTTTTAAAACAAAAAAAATGAAATATTTATTTCAAAAAAATCCACCAGCACATGATATATATACTAGTTATATATTAGATTTAATAAAAAGCATACAAGCGTCTACGAGGCAGGAATTTCTTTCACTTCGAACCAGGCCCAAAAAACCATCTCATACATTCGACCAGCACATAAAGGAGATAAATTTTGATTTCAATAGAGCATTGACCAAACCCAAAAAACTTCAGACATTTACTACCACCACCCAACTAATGCATTCAACAAACAAAATGGGAACCCACCCAACCATATATTACAAAAAACCATTTAATTTTGCGAAGGAATCAAAGACCTCTACCCATTCCTCATCATCACTAGCTTCCATTAAACTGAGCAACTTCTTGAGGTACTCCACAGGCACGACCGCAATCATCCTATGTCACATTAGAGCCATCCCACTCAAATCTAGAAGAAAAGGATAGAATTTCACGACTTCATCGTCTGTCTTTGACCAAAGGTGCTCCAAGTCTGAAGGTCATGGAATTTTAGTGCCAATTAATGCTGACTTTAGCGCCACCTCCAAGCCCCCTAACAGGTCCTTCCTGAACAAGCGAACCATCAGCTCCTTCGCCACCCACTTTGGGACTTGATTATCGAGCAAGAAGGCCAAAAAACATGAAGATATATGTGTGTTATCTCAACCGTACTCATTCCTCTCAAGATCTCCCCTACCCAGAACCATTTTAGCTGCAACCACAGTGAGGGAATCATTATTGATCAAAATTCTTTTCAATCTTTGGTTTGTTACCTCCCTGAAGGTTGCTTGCCACTACGTCGCAATCAGAGAAACCGAGGTGTCTGCACCAAACCAAACCAACCCCTCTGCCGAGACTAGAATAACAACCTTTGATCGCCCAACCATTGATCACTCTGCCATTGGCCGAGACCGCTGAATCTAGAAACCTTGCAAATGAAACCAAGCAAAATGAATTTTAAGATGCTTCACATACGCCACCTACTCATTTAAATAAATACCACAAGCTCCAAGCCTATTCTCCACCACACGAATGAAGCATCATTTCTTGGTTTATCAAGTTGTCCTTCTGCCAGCGTTTTCGTCCTGTAACTAGGGCTCCAAGAGTGAGGCATTAATTATGAGAATTGCTTTTTCCGTAATTGGGAATTATAATGTACATTATTTATTTAATACAATCATCATTGTCGTATCGGCGAGATGGCGATCCTTCTTCCACCAATAGCCACCTTCTCCACTGATGAGCAACTTTCCTTCAGTCTATCAACGAGATGCCAAAATATATTACCTCGATACACATTAATTCCCCCAATATATTTTAATTCTTGATAATATGTGATTATATTAGGCCATTGGGGGAAAGAAAACATTCATTCCACTGATGTTCATGAGTTACAACGATGTGCTTAATTTTGTTGACTCTATCGATCTATTGGGGAGAACGCCTTTGGAGTCAGCCTGATAGGGTGTTGTTACACTGATACTAGGTTATGAACTGCTTTCATCGAGTCATCGACGAGGCTATGATGGGGGCTCCACCGATGAGGCATTTTTAGGCCGATAGTGCTAATTTTTATTTAGGAATGAGGAAAGATTATGGAGTCTCAAACTCATTTATGGGTGTGTCAATTTGGCAATGTAGGCTACAAAATGGATCTTGTCACACAAATTACAACAATTTGTGTTGATTATAAAATTAAAATGTGATGAATTTTTGTGAAATGTGGAGGATAGGTGGGTGGAGGTTATTGAAAAATGTGATATTTTTCAATTCTAACAGGATTAACAGTTGATCATTGAGAGATTAGGGTAGAGAGTTTACTTGGGTTTAAGGGTTTAAGGGTTGAGGGATTAG
>VDFB02378734.1:0-231388 GCA_007258455.2 Sequoia sempervirens
GAGGTTGTCATACGGGGGAGAAGGGCACATGGTGTGGAGAGGAGTAAACCGTACGGAATTCAAAAACAAGAGTGCACAAGTGGAAAAAAGAATCGTACAACAAAGGCATAAAAGGTGCTTAGTACGGTTGAGAATTGTCATTGTACATCAAACTCATGCAGCCAGGATTCCTGACAAACTTGTATAGGAGTGTGACGGTGGCGTACGGTGCATTGGGGTCAAAGGCGTACGTGAACCAATAATACGACGTACGGAAATCAGCCCTATACAAAGAATATTGATAAGTCGTGTGCAGAGAACTAGAAAACAAATGCAGCTTAAGGAATTTGTGCAAAGGAGGCATTGGATCGTACTATCAAACACGTCGAAATCTCTAATTTCTAGTTTGGTCAACAATATTTGGGCACTACTGAAAATTCATGAAAATGATGTACACAGTGCAATTTGGTGTGGTTTCGGAAGTCTTAAATTGGCCTTGGTGACAGAGGCTCCGCCCCTCGACCCCACCTTGTACCTCGACAGAGAGCGCACTAGGGGCACCGCCCCTTGACCCTGTTAAGGGCGTTGCCCCCAGACACCCATCAAACTCATTTGAATTGCCAAATCCCAACAGCCTCACAGTCAAAAGTATCACAACCAGCACATCCAGAAGAGTCGGGAGAGAAGTCCAGTGATGAATCCAACAAAGCATACATTGAGATCAGTGAGCCAGATGCCTATGACCCTAGCGATATAGTCTAGAGGTACCTGAGTGAACTAGGGGAGATGGCAAGAGCTATGTATGAATTCAATACAATTGGACAACAACTAGACATAGGACATGACCCCTTGATAATACATGAGGTCGAGAGGATCTTGGCGTTTATGCAATTGGAATGCGAAGGTGAATTGTTTGAGTGTTGTATCTCGCATGGGTGGCCAGGAGTAGAGACAACCGAGACTACCAGATGAGAGTTGGTAGAGTGAGATGTGCAATTGGGTGAGAAGGAGAGACTACTAGCAGAACGAGATACATAGTTGGTCGAGGCAGAGAGACTCCTAGCTGAGAAGGAGGGCCAACTGCAGGCGAAGGATAAGGAGTTGGAGGGAAGGATTCAGGAGCTCGAGGGGGCGAAGACCAAACTTTCTGAGGCAATACAGATGGTAAAGACAGCACGTGAGAGGCAACTGACGACCAACCAAAAGCTTCAATGTCTGCAGCAGCAGCAGCCAGTGACATCGTTTGTACACCCAGGGGCGCCTTCTCACCCTCCCTCTTCTTGATTTCCCTTTCGATAATCCCCATTTTTATTTTCGTCATCTAGAAGACGACTACTTTTGTGGGGGGGATGATGTAGTCAACCATAGTCGGTCATAGTTGATCGTAGTCAGTTGTAGTCCGCCATATTATAAATAAATAAGTAACAGTAGGCCAAACAAATAATATATGAAATAAATAATACTTGAGCACAGTTTAGATTATTATGAGTTGTCATCGAGAACTAATCTCAATAGTTCGGTAGTTGTAGGAATTGTTGTTGAGGGTTGTTATCTCAACCAACATTAGCCAGTTATATGATTGATCATTTCATTTGTAGTTGGGACCCGACATTATGCTACATTGTGCCACATCTTGATGTTATGATAGTATGGATGATTGTACTCTAGTTCTATTGCATTAATAAATGAAGTACTATTTTGTGCACATTGTTCGTATATGAATGTTTCTACATGTCATGTATGCGATATTTCCATTTACTCTTGTAGTACATTGGACCTATTCCTATGAGTAAACAATAATTAGCCGATTGGCTTTTCCTTGTAGGCTTTCAAGCCCAAAAATATCAAAAAAGTTGTCTTGCAGTGGAAAATATTATGCATTCACTGGATTTGTCTCACTTTATGGACAAAACCATTCTTCTCAACACATCAAAGCACACGTCCATATTCCAAATATGGAATATAACATAACTTCATTTCAAGGCTAGGAGCTATGTCCAGTTAGCAATAGTCAAAGTTGCCAAAGGTTTATCCCTAGACTCCCTAAGCTGCTATTTCCCCATGCACAACATCCCCTGCCCATCCACATCAATAAGCACCAAGCTCTAAAGAGTAGGTCAATCCAAAATGATCTGCTACAATAAATAGTGCCTAGTAGACCATGCAATAAAAGAGCTTATAGTCCAAACCACTCTCAATTTCAATCTGCCATTCATAAAGAACGATTCAGGAATGCTCTCGTTGTCATCCTAAGAATTACTCAGCTACCTATTATGATGATGATTATCTTGATAAAACACATCCTTCTATTTCCCTTGAATCCTAACCTACCTATTTGCTTGGATAAACCCTCAGATTTGGGTCCAGTTCATAAACAATCCAAGATTGCAGTCCAGTCCACCATGGGTGCAGGCAGGATGCAGATTTTGGGCCCTAGATTTGGCTAAGTACATCCATGGACATACCCAACAAATCCGGAATCCAAATCCCATGCCCAAAGAGAACCCTTTGTGAACAGTGGCCATTTTTTTTTCCCTTGCGCTCTATTTTTCCTAATGAAGAACAATCATGCTTCAAATAGGGTGAGATGTATGGCAAGTTGAAGATGATGCATAGCAATGATTTGTAATGCTTTTTCCTTGCATTCCACTCTGTCCAAATCATACCATATTGTTAGGACTGCAATTTACACAAATAACAGATGCATTACAAAGTGAATCCATAACTGTTTATCACAAAATATTTTGGAAATAGTGACTACAACTCTACTCTCCAAATCATCTAGAAATCACAACTCTAATTTATTCACATTTGCTCACAATTTTGCTTGCAACTGTGCTGCTGACTCTTTGCTCACACTCTTTAGACAATCTCTGATCATGACTCTTCTTGCACAACTCCTCAACACACACAATTTCTCTTTGCTCATGGCGTTTCAGCATGAAGATGACAAAGGAATGGTGGGGATCAAACTGAGGAAGGGAGACATTGAAGAGAATGATGGATGGCCGTATGAATAGTGGCACTTTACTAGCAGAAATAAGAGCAAGGACCCATGCAGCTGCTTAGCTTAGCTTGTTTTTGCTCAAATTTTTTTGGAGCTTTTGTGGAGCTAGTGGGCCTGTGACTTTATTTTATTTTTCTACTTACTTCAGGCAGTTGTTTTTAACTGTTTTTTTTACCATATAAATTTTATAATTAAAAAAAATCTCATTGTTTAGGTTATGATGATCACATTGCACATGATGAAGACAAATCTCGAACTCATGATCACTCTGTTGGAACAGAGCTCCATGACAATAGGCCTGTGCCAGTAACCACCATGGCATAGAGCAAATACTTCTCTGCCTTGCATTCCAGTTGCACTTGAATTTCTTCATTACCTTCATCTTCTTGAGCTTCACTATGTCCATTTCTCTATAGTCCATCACAACTTTATGATTTCGGCTGCAGATTTCTCATAGTAAAGAAAAAAAAATAGTATCTATTAAAGCTCAGGCTTTTGCTCTACTATTAAATTCTTCACAAGAAACTTCTCTTATTTTCTCAACATAAATAGTTGAATGAAGGGCTCATACTTCAAAAAGATAAAATTAACTAGAAAATTTATCACTTGGAGAACTAAAACTCTGAATTCTCCAAAAAAAAAACAGTGAGATTGTTGTGTTACATCTCCAACATTTTTGGAGTTCTTTTGTTAGGTCCTACACTTACCACCTTGTTTATTTTCCCAAGCCATCCAGCACAGTATCAGAATTCACAAGTATTTGGCATTCCAAGCTTCAAGATTTAAGCTTTTACACTTGTGAGAGCAACAACAAACATGGTAATTTACAAATATTAATCACAACATTAGCCAACCATGCCTCCTTTTCTTCATCATCCTTGTCCTCCATTAGGGCTCAAGGGTTATGGACAACGTTCAGGTGGGGCATGCATAAGGTGTATATGTAGCAGGCAGCACTGGATGTGGCAGCAGAGTAATGTGACAAAAAAGCACTAACTCCACATGGATCCTTCCATGAGGACCCTACAGCACAACCGCTACAACACCCCCCCAAACCATATGACCACAACATGACCAAGTGATGAGCACATGATTATACTGAGGAGGGGGGGGAGGAGCGGTCAATCAGTATAGATTACAACCAATACTAAACTTATTGAACACGCTTAACATAATCAAAATAATGAACACTTGAACACAAAGATTTACATGGAAACCCTTGCAGGAAAAAACCACGGCACAGAATAATGCTCTATTATATAAATCACCAATTACAACTTTTGTAGGCACCAACCTACTAGAGGTACCAACCCCCAGAGATCTTTGTAGGCACCAAACTACAGAAAGCACCAAATCCCTTTGCAAGGCACCAACCTTGACTAACTCGAGGCACCAACCTCTATGATAAACTGAAAATAGTATCTATATGAATGGACTTCTTCACAACTGATCTGCACTTTCTCCTCAAACTAATTCCTCCTTTGTGGTGTATAATGCTCCTTTAAAGCTCACACAAACTCTTCCTTATTATTTCTGCTCTTCTCTATCACTCACTCATTCAAATGCATTCCCAAATCTGAATTGGATCTGATCTTATATCAATCTCAAACTATCAAACAGTGCAACTCTTGATAAAGGATACAACCCTTATAAGCATCATGCCCCTTGAAATGGATTGCTGGTCTTCATATATTACTCGCCACCCTTTTATGACATTAATTCCTGCTTTTTAATAACAAACTCGTGTCTCTTCATAACATTATATAATTGCTGACTTATGCTGAAGCAATCGCACCATTTCATAAATATTAGTTAAGTCGCACCTCATAATTAAATTGCACTATTAACATGCCTTTCAACATATCATTTAATCATGATAAAATTGTATCATTTTAGAGACTTATTTGAAGGCGCATCATATATTGTCTCCTTCAGCAATCCTTTGTATTACTTCTTTAAACAAAGTCGATCCTTAAAAATAGTTCATTAAAGTTGATCCTTTGTATTATACGATCTTGGATCTTTATAAAGTCGCACCACATAAGTGCTGCCTTGTTATCATTTGTTATTTTATTATCTCCGCATTTAATTAATTATTTCCTTGCTCTACCAAAAATCTGATCACTTATGTAATATATTACTGCTTCAATCACCAACTTTGAATTGCTGTGTAAAATAACAAAGAACATTGATCGCTGTTTATTATAAACAAATTGGCCATATCAATTTTAAATCTCAGTACTGCCATTATAGTTTCATTTTACTCAGGTCGGCCAGCATAGTCTTTGCTATATTTTATAAACTCATATTTTTTACTTTCTAATATATTCTTTGACTTGAGCAATTTTAGACTTCCTCCGATTCGTCTTTGTCTTTGCATTAGACTTATCTCCATGGGCTGCTGCTAATATTGATCATAGATGCGTTGTCATGGTTGTATAGGAGCCAGCCTAGTAAACTTAAATCTTTAATTTAAACTCCAATATCTCCATTCATATCTTTGTTCATAACTTTCCTTTCTTAGTTTGTTGTCTTTAATAGATGCAATATCAATATTGTTCATATCTTGTTCCTTGGATATGTAGTATACTTTGACAATGATTTCCTTCTTACCTATATTTGACATCAATGACAATTTTCCAACACCAACCCCATCAATGTCCTCATGAGTGACCATGTTAGCCCCCACAACCACTTACAATCACTCAACCACTTTCGCAAGCTTGATGAAGCCCTAGTCATTGCTCCCTAAATGCAGTTTTCTCATATTTGCCCCACAATTTTCACCTTCAACTCTCTCCTTGGCCCATGTCATCGCATTGGAAGGTACAAGAACATCTTCAATCTCTTCACTTTCATTTGCCAATTCAAGATCATACCCAACCTCATGACCTACAACATAGTTCTCGATAGCCACGCTAAAATACTCTGTAATAACCCCACTCCAAAATAGGCGATTATATTCAAATTTAAATTAAAGATTTAAACTTGTCTATTCAAGATGGCAGATATCTTGCATTGCTCAGAGGGAATGTAATGTCACATATACATTTGAAAACAGCTATAGTCCAAAGAAGGGTTACAGAAGAATATAAAAGCATATGAATATAATCTACTACGGAAATGCATATTATCGGGACCCCTATTGAAGACCATTGCTATTAATAATCTTGCTTCATTGCAGGAATATATTTACAAGGCGAGTATTGTATAATCCTGGTTGATTTATATTATCATCTCTGGTGGTCGTATCATCTTTAGCTATTAAGCGCATATCCCTATTTCAGAAAAGATGTCATCTGTGATTGGATTGTTTGAAGACCTTGGGAGGCCGACATCCTTGTTGTCGGCAACTTCAGAAGATATCGATATTTGTAAAGATTGATTTAATTATTCCAGTTTCCGCTAATTGTTTCTATCACTGCCATCAAGTGCACAAATTCATACTATTGGGTCACATATTTGACCACTACTTACTGGGAGGTTTTGACCATCTGGCGTGGAGATTTATTCCCTCATATCTGACGAATATCGTCAGTCTGCTATCATGAGACTCCCACATTATTGCAACCTCTAGGCAAGGCGATTCTTATTTGATATGAGCGATGACATTAGTGGGTTGAATATTCAACAAGTCAGTCAAATGTGTTGTACCCAAACCAATTTTTTGCTTCATCAAGGCATTTTGCATAAATTAGTTTAAATCTTGCTAAAATGAGGTAAAACGTAGTTTTGGGCAATATCAAGCATGGAGTTTTTGTCAATAGTTTGTCAGTCAAAGTCGGTTATATTGAACAGAATTTGAAGCAGAGACTCAGAATGGAGCGTTTCATGATGGAGGGACATCTCACGACAACATTTCATGGTGCATATGGTCATTTCAGTGGTCGAGACAGAGTTTTCAGTGATTAATTTATGAAGATTTCTCAGGAAAAAGCACAAAAGCGCAAGTAAAGCCCAAGGGCGCCCAGCTTGTTGAAGGTCAAGATTTTGCTGAAAGTGTTCAAGCATCCAGTCAATCTCTTCAGAATTGGTCTGGCTATCCAATAAGCTATCCAGCGAAGCTTTCGGAGATCCACAGCTCCGGCAAACAGCGTCAGAAGTTGAAATCCCTATATTACCAGATATGAGAATTTTGTCACTTTCAGGCAAAAGCGCAACTCTAGCCTGAGGGCGCCCATCTTAAGGAGGGGGTAAATCTTGGCATTTCTGATAGCTGATACATTCAATTTGTTCACAATTAGTCTGCTTATCCAATGAGATATCAAACGCAGCCATTCGAGTTTCAGAACTCCGGCAGCAGTCGTCTGAAGATCAGCTTATAATGGAGTTTTCACGTTTCTGAGCTTCTCCGTTGATTCCCAGTGCAAGTACAGCCCAGGGGCGCTGGTTTAAAGGACCCTTCAAATGGCAAAATTTGCAGGCAGAGTCTTCCTAACATCAGTAATACTCTAGCCTAGCTCCGCAACGCTCCATTTTGCTTGTCAATCCGACATTCCAGGTGGTCGTGGCAGAGGTTCTACCAAGCACGTAATTTCACGGGCGGACCAACAAACGATTTTTCAATGTATTTCTACAGTCTAGAGGCGCCTAGCCTTTAGGCCTGTCAGATGAGCCCGTTCGCGTTCGAAGTCTTCACGGCTATTGAGCGTAATCATTTTATCTATCTAAAGAGCCTAGCCGTTAGCCTTCGGGATTTGGCAGTCGCTCGTACGTGCGAGGTCTTTGGTGCAATACTGCAAAATGAAGATATCCGGAAAATGGCCAAGTCTGGAGCGGTAATTTTAAATAAAATACGCACTGGAGTTTTTGAGGTCTTAGAAGCAGTTTTCTTGCTTCGTCACCTCCAGAGACTTCTCTTGTGGGCCCTTCTGGCTGTCCGTTAAAACAGATAGTGCCTGAATCGGGTCATCCCAGCTCCAGATATCAAAGGTCAAAGTAGGGTACTTGGATGAAAGTTCGACTTTCGTCAAAATGACACCAATGCAACTAAGAGCCAGGGGCGCTTTTACTTTTGAGGCCCTTAACACAGCTTTCAGGTGTCGTGCATATAGTCGTTGGATGCAGAATATCTCCGGCATGCAGTGAGCTTCGTTTCCTGTCAGCAGAGTTCACCATTCGCCGTCAGTAGCCATTTGAAATGTCAGATGGCAGTTTAGGAAAATGGCTAAGTCTGGAACCCGTAAAACAATTTAATCAGGGGCGCCTAATTTTTCAGGGGGTTAAATGATGGATTTTGCAGTTATGTCTCCTGGCAGACATTTCTTCCTTGTTCAGTAGGCTTTCCGATGAATTCTTCATATCAGTCTCAGCATCACCCGGTCATCCGGAAATCAGTGTCGAAGTTGGCCAGTCGTAACAGTGCTATCAGCTATAAAATAGGGAGTTAGTAAAAAGTGAAGTATCTTGAGCAAATGGACGCCTGTGAGCTCAAGAGTTGACTTTTCGGAATCAGTAAAGCTCGACGATGAATCTCAAAGCTTCATCCGAGTTGTTAACTAAAGTTCAAAATATACTTAAAGTGGAAATTTTCTATTTTTGGCGCCTTTGCTAATTGCATGATAATAAATATTTTATTATTTATTTTAATTTGAACTTCCAGTCAGTGGCAGTGGAACTGAAAGGCAACCAATTAGAGATCTTCTATTTTTGTCAAGGTTTTGAATTCTTGCAGTTACCAATTGGTGCGAATTTCTTCTTATTTAAGTATGGCGCCATCTTCATTATTATTCACAGAGTTTTCAAAGGAAATTCGATTTCATTAAGAGCAAATTCAATCTTAAGTGAAATTCGTGTTTTTCAAAGCAAATTCATATCTTCAAAGGGAAATCGAAGTTTATCAATTTTCAAAGCAACTTCAAAGCAATTCGTATTTCTTCAAGAAGAGAAGGCGCGCACCTTTAAGAAATTCGCAATTCATAAATTCAAAGCAATTCGCAAGTTCTTCAGTTGCAAATTCCTCAATATTCAAAGGCGAATTTAATAATCAAAGGCGAATCCTCAAATTCAATATAAATTCGTATTTTCTTCAAAGGAAATTCGAATTTCTTTATAAAGGCGCAAATTTCAAGAGGAAAATTCGTGGTTTTTCATACAAAGGCGAATTCTTCCAATTCAAAGGCAAAATTCACATCAATTTCCAGAGGCGATTTTACCTAACATATCTTTTTGCAGATCAAAGTTCACAATTGTCAGTAATCTAAAGAAATCTTGGGCGATTTTCACAGAAAAAGGACATCATAAAAACGTCTTTTTCATCCTTCAATCTCAGATTTCTCTCAAAATACAATTTGCATGTTCCTGAAATTGGCGAATTCTACAAGTTTCAGTATCTGGATCATTCTTATATAATTTCCTCGAGTTAAATTTGTGCGTTTGATTTTTCACGAATTTTTAACTTCAGAACGTTCGTTCTTGAGTTACTAATTTTCTCAAGTGAAAATCTTTGTACAATCGAGTAGAAGTTGAATTTTCGCAAATCTGACGTTCTGGGTTGTCTTAGAATCCTTTTCTAGACAAAACCCATATCTCGGATTTTTCGCTGAAAATAATTCTTCGAAAGGCTATTTTTAACTCTCGCAGGCTATTTTTAGCTTTCCAGAAATCTTGTCAGAACATAGTCGAGTTTACAGTCAACAGGCTAATTTTTCAGAATGCAGTTCACTCAGCTCGAATACAGGACCAAAATAGTCCTTACTCATGTTTTCTCAGGTTGGTTGAGACCATTGTTACGAGACTCGGACTCGGCTCGGACTCGGCTAGGGTGACTCGACTCGGCGACTCGGCGACTCGGACTCGGACTCGGCGCAGACTCGGCAAAATGAAAAAAGTTGAAAAAACCTTAGAAAATTAGAGATTTTTAAAGATTTAAAACTTGTTTCAAGCACCCTTTATTGAATACAACACAAATAAAAGAAAATTTGATCACATACACAAATATACAATGATCACATAAGTATAAAGTACACAAATTGTAGTTGCGCTGCTGAAAGAAATAACATACTTTGATATATAAAATTAGTCAAATGTATACAAAACTCATGGAAAATGAAATCCATGACATCAAATGTTCCATACAAATATGAAATATCAAAAGATTCAAAACAATAGCTATAAGTCTATCACTCTATGCCTATGGCACAGTGGAGCCAACATCCTTCCTACGAAGGTGTCTAAAGGTCCTGGATGATGTTGCAGTTGCAGCCATAGTCTCTGCCTGTGTCTGAGTCCCCATACCACTCTCTCCACCAGTAGCTATGTCTCCTCGTGCTCTAGCCTCCTCCTCAGCCATGGCTACAACCTCAGCCTCTCTCTCTGCCTGGTCCACCCAATCAAGGTCCTCGTCACTAAAGACTGCGTCTGTAGCCTCAGTGATCCACTCAGACTGTGGATCAACCTCCTCTAAACAGATCGGGGTGTTGTCGTGGTCAAAAGCCTTCCTGTATCTGAGCCGAAGGTTGTAATGAACATATACCAGGTCATTCATCCTCTCCACTGTCAATCTATTGCGCTTCTTGGAGTGTATGTGCTCAAACATACTCCAATTGCGCTCACAACCGGATGAACTGCATGGCTGGCTCAATATTCGTATGGCAACATTTTGCAGGTTCGGTGTATCAGAACCAAACATCTCCCACCATCCATCTGAGATGAGAAAAAGAAACAAAATCAATCTCATTTCAAGTTTCAAGTTCAAGTTCAACATTTAATAATAAATTATAATATAAAAAGATGAAAATTATTGCCTTAAATATATTTTTACCTGGCATTAATTTTGTCCTACTATCTTTGCACATTTGACGTGCAAAGAAGTCTCCTCGTGCCTTAGTGAAGGCATCTATCTCCTGCACTATCTGTGTAGTAACAGAGGGCAACATTCTCTCTATCGTCGAGTAGAGCCCACTAAGAATTTCTCTATCTGCACGGAGATCACGGCGGAAGTGGAAGGCCGGATTTAGGAAACATGCGGCTGCATGGATGGGCCTATGGAGTTGGTTTTTCCATCTCCTATCAATGATCTCCCAAATGGGACGATACTTATCATCAACTCCACCATAGACTGATCTAATGGCCTCTTTGGCCCTATCCATGCCCTCATATATGTAGCCCATTGCGGGCTTCTCCCCATCTGCAACTCGTAGGAGAACTAGCAAGGGCTCAATAAACTGCAAAGTGCAAACATGTTTCACAAATAAGTAAGTGTGACTGTCAATGAAAATGAACAAATAAAAGTAAGATATGATTAAAAATTAAAACATAATAAAGAATTAAATGTTACCTTCACAATCTCATCTGCTGGTGTCCAAAACCCTGCCTCATCAAATATGCAATCAGCCACAGCAATCCCTGCAGTGCTTGTAGAAAAGGATGAGGAAGACCACTCCTCACTAGCAAACATGCGCCTCAAAGGTGCCCTTGACCGAATCAAGGATTGCAACATGATAAAATTTGATGCAAACCGAGTGATGCCAGGACGAGACAACTCCCTCAACCCCGTGTATTGCCTCATAAGGTTAAGCACCCATGCATGATTGTAAACAAATTTGCAAATGTTTCTTGCTGATTCCATACATGTTTTTATCCATGGGAGCTTGCCAAGATCCTCCATCATGAGGTCAATGCAATGGGCGGCACATGGAGTCCAAAATATAGTTGGGTGCCTCTCCATCAATAATCTACCAGCAGCAACATAATTTGCTGCATTATCTGTCACCACTTGAACTACATTTTCTTCCCCCACATCGGCTATCACCTCCTCTATAGCCTCACATAAGTATGTGGCATTTTTGAATTGGGCGGAAGCATCAATGGACTTTATGAAGACAGTGTCACCTGAAAAAATAAGCAAAACCAAATTACCAATTATTCAATAAATTAAAAACATAAATCAGCCTTATTAAATTATTAATCACTAAATCAAATTCAAATATCAATGTATTAAGGTAAGTACAATTACCTCCAGAGGAAACTAGAAAGTTCAACAGCGTCCTATTTCTCCTATCGGTCCAACCATCGTCATGATGGTGCAACCAATCCTCCTCCATTGCACACGCTGCTCCTCTAATTGTGCTTTCACATCCGCCACCTTTTGAGTCAAAAGTGGGCCCTTTAATTCATCTTCGCTGGGGGCTTTGAACCCCGCCCCACATATGGTTATTGCATCAACCATGTTTTGCCAAAAAGGAGACCTAAAACATGTCATAAAATGAAAAGATTTAAGTTTTTAACTTTAAATTTGAATTCGATAGTGAGATACATCTAAATTCTAAAACAATAAAATTTAAATATAAATTTTAAAACAATTAAATGAAAAAAGAATTACCTGGCTACATGGAAGGGAATGGTGCAGTAGTACCAAAAGTCTGCAATTGTTTTTTTTGCTGCATCGTGTGCATCCTTGTTCCAACCCATGCTCTCAAGCGACGGTTGGGAACCAGGAGTAGTGCGTGGTACAAAATATGAGTCCACCCTAGATTTACGAACTCTAGGGCCAATACTAATACTGCCACTACCACTAGCAGTAGCAGCGCCACCAGCACTAGGAGTACGCATAGGAATAGATGGTGCAGAAGCAGAAGCACTAGCAGAAGCACTAGCACTAGGACGGTATGGAGGCATGGAAGAAGCATCTCCAACAGCACCAAGTCCCTGTCCAACTCCAACACCTGCCAACTCCTCCCTCTGTCTCTTTCTAATTTCTTTTTGCCTTTCAAAATTTTCTAATTGCACCTGCACTTCACGAACAGCCTCAATAGGTGCTAGGGTGCAGCCCACTGCATCATGGATGGGTATGCGTGCAAGGTGGTATTTCAATCTATTTATGCCTCCATGATATATTGTTTTGCAGTATTTACATTTTGCTTCTCCTCTTTTCATTCCGGGAAAGATTTCAGCATGTTTCCAAGCAGGGTCTTTTCTGACTGGGGTTTGAGACATTGTGAAAATAATAATATGGTTTGATTTGCAAATGAATGTGGCTGCAATAACAAGTAGGGTTTGTAAAATTATTTAAGTTGCAAGTAGGGTTTGTAAATAAAAATGCAAACTATAATAATTTAAAAACAATGATTTTACAAATTACAATGAATTATTTGTTAAAAAAACACAAAAAAAACCATTAAAATCAAACTTACCTCTTAGATTTGGCTTGGAATGCAATGCAAACTCCTCCCAATCACTAGCAATGAACTTTCAATGCACCTCCTTAGCAGTATGAAGCTTCCCAAATGATATATGACCTTGCTTTTGTTTTAAACAATTTGCTGGTTGCCCTCTCTTCTCCTCCTATTTTTCTTCACAACTCTCTCTTCTCCTCCTATTTTGCCAAAAGAGTGAAATGAAGTTGCTTTTAGGGTTGGAGAGAACATATAGAACAAAAAAAAAACTAACTTTAACTTTTAGTTTTATGTTTTTTTAGTGTTTTAACTTCTTGCTGCCGCGGCCGGGTCACAGGGTCGGGACTCTCCGAGTCTGGGCGAGTCTGGGCGAGTCTGGCGAGTCTGGCGAGTCCGGCGAGTCCGGCGAGTCCGGCTCTGGACTCGGCGTGTCCGAGTCCGAGCTCCCCAGACTCGGCCAGGCTGGCTCGGCCCGGGACTCGCCGAGTCATGGCGAGTCATGGCGAGTCTCGTTACTATGGTTGAGACAGACCTTCACAAAGTATTGCCAGAAGCAGTACTAGATCAAGTCAAAATCAGAAGTTCAATCATTCAGAATATTGAGCAGTCTGGTTTACTAGAGGCAGCTTCCATACCTATCTCCGTTCACTGTGTTGAATTTGTGATGGCTTGTATTAAGCATTACAATCCTACTACTTGTGAGATAGTGTCAATTGACGGACGGGTCATTTGCAGTCTCAAGCCTTTGGACATCGAAAGGAGTTTTGGCATTCCTCAACACCAAAACAGCCTAGTTGTTTCTATGGAGCAATGTGCGCAAGCATTTGATGCTGATGTGGACAAATGTCAGAAGAAGATGGCAGAAAGATGGTTAAAACAAGCAAAGAACAGATTGCCAAATAATGTGGGTCGTGGTGAATACAAGGATGAGTACGCAATTCTAATTACACTCTTGAATCGTGTCTCAGGTCAAGCACATGCGAATGTTTTCCAGCCTTGGATGTATTACATTATTGTTCGCATCATTTCTGGGCAGGAGCATTATGACTGGGCATCCTTCATCAGCAATATTCTCCACAGGCAAATCATCGGTTTCATGGTTGCTCATGAGTTTCACATGTGTTCATATCTCGTATACTTGATCGCTTATTAGGGTCAGTTCCGAGGACTAAACACCATGGACATTCTCAGTGTTCAGAAAGTTTATCAGTATTATGATCAGCTTGAGTTCACCAGAGCTGAACGTCATTTCAAGCGTGTTCACGAGGCTTTTCTGACTTATACAGTGAGAAACTTGGACCGGGAGTTGCATGTTCGTATCTCGGCAGTTGCCAGGGCAGCGATGGATGGATGGGCAGATTGGTTTATTCAGTTCCCAACATACACCTACATCCGAGTATACGGTTTTACAGGAAATCCTGCTATGCTTCCACGTTATCCTTAGGATAAGACAATCTTTTAGGAATTCCTAAGACAGATGCATGATGTTCATCGTCTTCTATGCCGCAGGCACAGACCATCTCTCAATTTTCCTTTTCAATTTGGAATGTATTGGTGCAAGTTTGCAATTGATGCTAAGATCGCAGGACAAGAACTTGAGAAATATCATCTTAAGTACCTTGTCGAAGCACGTGCCTATGACCTTTCAGGTCATTATACAGCTCGCCTTGCTAGAGGCATATATCATGAGCCTTCTATGGAGGATTACTGGGCAAATTGCGCAGATGACTTCGAGGTTCGCAGACGCAGTTACGGCCGCTTCTCTCTCTCACAGATTTCTATTTTCTTGTCAAAAGATGTGGGAGGTTTATCAGATGATGAGGGAGAGGTTCTTCCTCAGTTTTTCAGAGAGCAAGTTGATACCCAGCTGTTGCCAACAGTTGATTGGTACACCAAGGAATACGCAACGGTCAAAGAGAGGTCAAGTAGAGTTATCCAGAACAGTATACTTTACCTAGACAGCATGAAGACAAGGAGGGTAAGTGTTCCCAGAGCAGAGCTGCCAGTAGTGGTGAATCCTTCGTTACCTTCCTCGTCAAAACCTAACAAAAAGAAGAGGAGTAATCCTCCCAAGAAAGTACAAGCCACTGTTACACACACGGAGCCTAACAGACAGCCTATCATAGAGCCAGTTCAAAGGTCAGTTCAGAGCTCGCCAGTACCTGAGGTTCAGCCTCAAGTTCCTACATCAGTTCCAGAGCAGTCACCTACCCCAATTCATATTGAATTGGATTTAGACTCTCCACCTCGTAGTGGGTCTTCTACACACTCACTCTCATCAATACCTCCTGTCGCTAGTGCAGACCCTTCTAGTAGCATTAGTCGAGACCAATCTTGGATCGAAGCTCAGCTAGGAAGGAAGAGGAGGCAACCATCTTATGTTCTCAATCATTCCGATTTTGATGACATTTACCAGGATGCGCCAGACAAGAGAGTCAAGAACATGGTTCACGTAGAGAGAAACACTGACATGGAGATTGTCATTGAAACTGCCGTACCTCCACAGGATAAGGACTTGGCTGAGTTGGAATCTCAGGATTTTGAAGTTATCACAGTCAACCTTGGTCGCGGCACACGCCAGACTCAGGTTGATCTTCTACAAGTTGCTACGAACAGTGCCAAGGATAGAATACTAAAGGACGGAGAGGATATGGCAGCCCTCAAGGCTGAAATCAGACAGCTTTGCCAGTATATTTCTAGCCTTGTACATAGACCCAATGCCATTAACACACTCCCGTCGATGCTTGAGCCTCCAGCAGAGCAAAGTCAACTTAATCATTTAGTTGCATATGGCAAGCGTTTGGATGAGTGGGAGGAGTTCGTTGCTAGAGGATGTACTATGCTCACAGAGTTATATCAGTTGCGGTACAATGCACGAGAGCTCCGTCTTCGTCTTCAGGATGAGGAACGAGATATGGCAATTAACAAACCCCGGGATGAGATTATGATTGCTCACCTGAGTGTGACATATGATGCAGTCATAGATGCAGAGGACAGAGAGGCTATCTACTCTTGGAAACATGGTTGGTTTTCAAGGCAAAGATAGAAGACACTTTAGCATCCAGAATTGGTGAGGAGTGAAGCCGTCACTAGTGCACTCGATTGTAAGGACTCTAGTATCTACGCTTACCATGCACGTTATCAGATTGAGGGTGGTGCCTACGTTGAGCTTCCGATGTTCAGGCTTCAGCACTCATTCATACCATTTCGGGGAAACAATTGGTGGCAAGATTACTCATTACAGATCATGTCGACGACCGACGAACGCGAGGGTAAAACTTCATCTCGGATCACAGCTGGTGAGGATATCTTTGCATCGACATAGTATTCTTCGTCAGAGTCTCATAGCTCCAGATAGTGATACAGTTAACAATCTCGTTGAGGGATTGATTGCTCGAGATCACGACCAGTAGACTTCAGTTTCCACCTCTCAGGATAGACATTACACACAGGAGTTAACTTAGTGTTACCCTTTCAAGTTAACTGGCTGTCTCACCTCATGCATATCTATTCTGAGATTCACCTTGTTTACTTGGAGTTTTATTTAGGGTTTTTCGTTAACTGATGGTAGTCTTCCAGTTAACTTGCTTTCAATAAGGACGTGCATGCTCGCAATTGTCCATTTTAGATTAGATGTTTCGGTTAACTGATGGTAGTTTTCCAGTTGACTGTATAGTTTACTTCATTAGGGCTTGGCAGCAAATCTTGCATGCATTGCAAGACTGTAGATGACTCAAGGTGATTTTAGGGTTCCCTACACCTTGATGTATATAAATAAGAGTTTTGCTCATTTGTAAATAACTTTTGCTTGAAGAGAAATATATGCTACGCCTACCTTGCCCTCAATATTGCTCTTTTGGTATTTGTTCATGTGTCTTCGCTATTACGATTAATTGTTATGCCACATAGGGTTTCAAGAGATTGTAATGGTGGATTTTTTCCATAGTTTAGATAAATCTGTTTTGAACATCTTTACCATTGTGATCAATTGTTATGCCATATAGGGTTTCAAGAGATTGTGATGATAAATTTGTTTTGTGTATCTTTACCATTGTGATCAATCGTTATGCCACATAGGGTTTCGAGAAATTACAGTGATAAATCTATTTTGTGAATCTTTATCATTATAATCAAGGGTTATGCCACATAGGGTTTCGTGAGATTGTGATGATAAATCTGTTTTGTGAAGACTTTACTATTTTGATCAAGTGTTATGCCACATAGGGTTTCATAAGATTGTCATGGTAAATTCTTAAATCTGTTTTGTGCCCAATAAACTTATTCAGGTTGAGATAATAGTCGCGCCACCTTGCCTTCAAGTAGAGAATCTGAATTCGTTTATCGTCAGATAGTCAAACCTTGCTCCGTTTCCTCATGCTCTGTTTTCCTGAGGAGATTGGATAGATTAAGTTTAGTTGTAGTTAGTAGATCTGCAAAACCAGAAAATACTCAGCTGCAACGTATAAGTTCTTTCAAGAAAGCCTTGTGCCTCTACAGCTGAAACAAAAAGACAGGACATAGTTTAGCTTATTTCCCTTTGCAAGTAATTTTGTCAAAGCACAACGAGGGAGCTTCCCCTCCTAATTTGAAGAGCACTCATTGCGTAGTGTACATAGGCTGTTCATAACAACTTTTACTCCAGAGGTGTTAGTTGTTACGCCAACAAAATGAATCAAAGAGAGTGCATTATCGGGCTAACTCCTATTATTGCCAACTTCTCTTTGCTACTGCATCATATTAATTCCTATTGCAATAACTATACTGGTGGTCGATATCTATGCTTGCTCTATTGCATATCGATTGGCAAATAATTGCTATCAGTTATATCATACTAAGGAGCAGGGGTCTAATATGATTGGAGGTGCTGCTGTATGGCTGTTGCCAGGCCCTGTAGCTAGCTGCCAAAGCCAATTCATCTATTAATTACGAGGTGATTACGAGATGAAGGGGCAGTGCTAGTATTATAAATGCAGTAATCTGATTTAAGGAATGGTTTATGTTTTGTTTAGAAAGGTGGCAACTGAAAGGATGAATCCCTTTATTGTGAAGTGGTGTCTCTTTTCATAGAGACATAGGATATAAATTACATAAGGAACATGAGGAAGGCATCGAACATTTGTTGCAAATATATATGTCTTTAATAGCAGATCTAAGGTGCTCCTAAGGAGCATATGATCATCTAGCTATGGGCTGCATGAATAATCAGTAATATTCAGCAATAGCACCCTCCACAAATCGCATGGATAAGGGATCTTAATCAGAAACAGCGATACAGTTAAAGCATCATATCATTACACCAATCATTCTCTTAACCAGCACTTGCATGTTCTTGAAAGACCAAATCTGAAACAGCAGTCATTTTGATGCTATAATCTATGATATATTCCATCGCATGATTTTAGAGTAATCAATTAAGAAACAGATTGTTTCTCTTTGTCAAATCGTCATTCTTGAACTAATTATCAGTTCAGGTTTCATTTTTAGAATTTGCCCCAGAACATTGGTATTATTGTTGCTATCATAATATCCATTCATATATATATATATCAGACTATCATATTCAATAGTTAGAGTTGCTCTTTTGGCGAAATTCAATATCCTAACCTATAAAGATAAAAGCAAAATTTATAGTGATTCAACAAGGGACATTACACACTCGACATGGACAAGTCTTTCACTAAGTTGCAGATGATCTATGATGCTAAAATGAAACCCAATATCATGACCTTTAATCACTTCATGAGGGCACATTTTAGATTGCGGAAATACGAGATTGTAATAAGGCTTTCTAGGGAAATGATGAAGAAGCACTATGGGCTGATCTGCCAACATGTGCTGCCATAATTGAGGGTTTTGTGAGAACGGGGCAATGGACCAAGCCATGGAGCTATAGATGGAAATGAGGAAGAGAGGTTCCATTTTTAGTGCACCAGTTCTAACTTAATTAGGGGTTTTCTTGTCATTGGCAGAGTTCAAGAGGCCCTTCATGTTTTTGAGTTTGTACCCAACAAGGTCAAATAGACCGCAATGTTGTCATAAAAGGCTATTGCCCTATAATTCAGTCCCAGAAATCTCTCACATTGGAAAAGTGATCTCATAACAATAAATAATAATGATGAAAATAATGGTGAGAATGTTGTGTTACATCTCCCTTTGTTTGATATGTCTATGTCAATAATACCATCATTTTCCTATAGGCACAAACATTTGCACCTCCTAAAAGTACAAGTGCTAGTACTTTTCATGGGCCCTAAATGTCTAGAGGACATCAGCATCAACATACTGCTATGTTAGGAAACAATTTTTAATTTTTACCCCTAAACATTAAGATATTTTATAGAACCTCTTCAATCGCAATTAGACAAAGGCAAGTGTAGGCAGAGTTGAAATGACTTGTGCCAAGAGGGGAAGTGAAATTAAATTTTGATGGATCCTCTAGAAGTAATCCAAGCCTAGAAAGAGCAAGTTATGTTTTATGTAACAACAAAGGTGACTTTGTGCCAGGAGGTTATATTTTCCGAGGAGAGCAAGCAAATAACTTTGTGGGATGGGAAGCCTTGTTGGTTGGTTTGGAAGCCAATTACAGAGCAGGGTATGGAGAGGTGGAAGTATAAGGGGACTCTCAGATTGTTGTCAATGCGGTAAAGAAAGGCCAATGTCCTCATTAGAAATTGAAAGCTATCTTAGAAGAAGTTCTAGTATGGAAATCAAAATTTCTTTCTCTTCACATCTCTCACTGCTATAGGTCACAAAACATAGCTACTGACGTATGGCTAATCAAGGGGTAAAGCAAAAGGAATTCTCTATGACTGAAAGTAAGGACATGTTATATTGGGATAACATCCCAAATTATTGATATGGAGCAGCCACTCTAGGTTGATTTTAATGTGATGGCAAGTCATTATGAGGGAGTAAGGTTTGTAAATAGAGAGGAGAATTTGTACTGACAATGTAAGCAACTCACAAACTTTAGCACTTGGTAGGGTCTTCAACAGCTCCCTTGGAATTAATAAATTGTGGCATCATGCAAGGACATGCCGTCCTGAGGGATGTAATTCTCCTATGTGTTACTAACTTTTTTGAGTTGGCCAAGGAAGTTGGAATGGGGCTATTCTTGTTGGTCTATGTGGGCTTCCTTCTATCAATGGCAAGGGGCAAACCGTATAGAGATTTGTTATGACAAGGCTCTGTTTCAGACCATTGTTTAAGGAGGATATTCAACCATGAAGATGGGACCAACTTATGGTTTAGTGTAATGTCCCCGTCTCAAACCTGATCATTCATGTGAACGTTGGCCTTTTTTCTGGAAACCCGAAGGCTAGTCGGAAGATAAAATTAGGGTTTCCTATTTTTGAGGAGGTCATTGTTCAGAGATGGAGGTTTCAATGGCAGATTCTTTCTGGGCTTTCAGAGAGCTTCGCAGTGGTATGATCATCTCGGCATTCAGAGCACTTTTTGGAATTTACTATTTTTAGTAAATTCTATTTTTGGCAGCTTTCCAGTTGAGTTCAGCTCGGTTGACTTCCTGTTTCAGTTGGGTCAGATGTCTTGCTCAGTTTTGGCTTCAGGGAACATTCAGAAGGATAAGTTAAGTCATTTAATTAAAAGGGTCATGTTTAAATGTTATATTTTAACGTTGACCCCTTGGCTTAGACTTAATGACTTAATGTTGTTTTTAGAAGTGGGTCCTTGAGGGTGGCGCCCTCATTAAGAGATGATTTAATTATTCCCTAAGTCAAAGCAAGGTTATGAGGGGCGCATATTTCAAAGTATGATATTTAATTAAAATGTCAAATCTTAAGCTTTGAAGAGAAAGTACGCCTTCTTGAGGAGATTAGGGGTTTTGACCTAAAAGCAGATTTTAGGGTTTCGTGAGGTCAAACGAAACTTATAAAAAGAAGTCTTGTGCATCATTTTGAGGATCTTTGGACGACTATACTATTATGCTGCCGGATTGGCTCTGGGACTGCTTCGAGGAATGAAGGCCTCCTAGCTTGGGCATCACTTCGTGTTTGGAAGACAACATCTAGTGGTGAATCATTGTACTGTGAGTTGCATTTAGTTTGTGTTTGTTCTCAGCTCATTGCATAGTTAGAGTCGAATTGGCATTTTGTAGTTTTCAGCTTTTTGCATTGTTTCTAGACAGCAGATTTCATGTTCTACTCATATCTCAAAAAAGACAAAAAAGATAGTTCTGGGTATTGCATTTATATCATTGTTTAGGAGAGGCGATTCTTTGTCTCAAATCTCAGATTTTATTGTGGTGTATTTAATTTTTAAAGCCAAGTCGAATTCTTCAGCTGGGCCGTACCTTTTCTTACATTGGGATTTGTGCATTTAATTGTTAGTTGCATATTGAGGATGTGTTAAGTTCCTAGCTTGATCACCATCATCATAATAGTCTTATGCATCAGTTTTTAAGCATTGTGAGTGAGTTATAAGTGAGAGTCAAGCATTTGAATCATTTCTGAGGGTGCTGGTTTTAATTACAAAAATACAGATTTGAGAAAAAACAGAAAAACAGAAATATTAATTCCTATCTTGGTGATGATTTGATGTAGCTTCTTGAATTAAGCCAAGAGAGATCTTATTGTATTGTATTGATTAATATTTCCAGCTCTAACCTCTTGACAGGCGTCTGATATTAAATTGTAAACTGACCAGTAGTACTGGCAGTTATTCTTAAGCTTGTTAATTTGAATTTGTAATGGTCAATTTCCTTTAAAGTTTGTAATAGATAGATCTCCGCCCTATGGTAGCTACTTTCCCATCTTGGGTCAGCAAGCACATTCTGGGTGTCGAGCATTTTCCAGTTTCAGCATTTATTTCAAACATAAAATTCTGTAATCACTCCGTCATATGGTCGCCCCTCACTCCGCATTGGATTGGGTAGCACATACTTGACGTTGAGTTCTTTTCTGTATTTAGAGTAGAAGATCCTCTGACCAATGCTCGCCATCATCGGCGCCATTCTGGTTAGAGTTGCTTTCTTGCACGTTTTGGTTTATCCATCTAACCTTAACGGGTGCACTTGCTTGTAATGTTGTAATTTGAAATTGTGAAAAATCGAAAAAATTGGCTCGGAATATTTCATTTAGTGAAGGGAATATTAGGAGAGGAAGGTTTAACAAATAATGGCCATTTCCAATCAAGGGCTATGATTCTAGAGGATTTCTAGCATAAGCTGAAAAGATTATGGAGAATGAGGTAATATAGAATAATAGAGTTGCTGGTTCTGGTCAAAGGGATTCAGCTGAAGAAAAAGAGATGTTCAAAGGTGAGCCAACGTATGTGTCTGGGAAGAGGAGGCATCGATCCCCCAGTATCATAATGGAAGTGTCAATATGTCAATTGCAAGATGAGGTTAATGAACTTTGGGTGAATAACAAAATTATGGAAGAATTCTGTAATATTTGAGCATGGTTATACAACATGTGGTGATCTCTTTCCATAATGGCACGTTAGAGCTGAAAAGCAGTTTCACAGTGCCACATCTTGAGAATGGGTTGCTGACACAGGTAGTGAAGAGAACAGACGTGACAAAAGGGCTCAAGATTCATGGTGTGTTGACTGCAGCTGTTGCTTTTGTGCCTATGATGCACGTAATCCCAGTTTCAGGAAATGGGGTCTCTAACCATGTCTCAGAAAGATGGAAGACAGCTCCTCTAGGTAGATGCAATTCCCATGGGCATATGTAATTTTGCATGGTCTAGGACAGGTGGTATGGTATCTTGCTGTGTGTAGTGGTCTGTGGCAGCTTCTTCCAAAATTTGCTTTAGGGTTTTCAGCAGTGTGACTTGGTACTCCTTGGTCTGTTGGGGTGTCCAAGAAAATAGTATCGTGTTTTTATTTGATGTTTTTCAAAGTTGCTTTAGTATGGTCCGTAATGCCGCTGGTATATAGAATAGTGTGTGTTGCGTATCTATGTAGTAGTTGTTGTTGTATAAGCTAGTTTATAGTTATTTTCTAACTGTTGCTGGGTTGGGACCCCATATAGAGAACCGTGATATTATTATTAAAAAAGATATTTTATAAAACAGTTCTGAATTATATCACATAGGAGATTCCATCACATTTGCTTATACGAATAATTGGGTTTTTATGCAGTTAATTTGCTATATTTCCTAGAGTAAATTCAAAATGAATTATTGTCTAAATCAGAGTACCTAATTTCCATCTCATTTTTCTCAACACTCGAGAAATTGGGAATGAATCTTTGCTTCTTGAGTAAATTCAAAATGAATTATTGTCTAAATCAGAGTACCTAATTTTGATCCAGTCTTTATCAGCACTCCTGCAGCATAGCCATCATCATCTCTATGTTCAACCCTAGATGAAGTTATGTACAACCTTAGAATTTAAAAGGCGATAGAGGATGAAGAAAACTAAGCATGAAAGTAGAAGAGCCAAAGACTGCTATGAGGCTAAACCATATTATAGAACAAATATCAAAAGCTCAATAGATTGCATAGTTATCTAAAGCTCTAATTGGCCAAGAAAATTTCTTTAAATAAATGAACAATACTTGGAGATGCCATTTAGGGAAGTTAACACTCCTTTCAAGTTCTAGAACATAAATGAAATTCAGTTTAATTCAATGTAAAAAGAAAAGTTGATCTTTGATAATAATAAATTGTATACTTGCTTCTTAATCATAGGAAACGTGCAAACTTGAGATGGCTTTTACAAAGTCCATAAACATATTTACTGGATAATAGCAATCAGTAGCTTGCTTGATTCAATGATTCCTCAATTATTTAAAAGAATCCAAATTAGTATTTTATAGCATTACAATTTATAACCATGGATTCAAAATAGATAAACTCCATAACTGCATCTATTTAAATTGCCCCAATGTCAATTAAGACATAAATTCTCTATTATCGAATCAAATTGAGCAATCCTCTAGAACTAATAAAATAACTGTTCAACATAACAAGAAAATAAATTTTCAATTCAATTATCATACCCAAAGTATAAACCCATAGAGCATACCTTGTCACAAAGTTTTTGTAGCTCTGTCATGGCAGCAGGTGAAAGTATATCAGGACGAATGCTCAATGCTTGCCCAAGCTTTATGTAAGCTGGTCCTAAGGAAGTCACTATTTCCCGAAGTTCAATAGCTCTAGCCACTTCATTCTGTAATAAGAGTACAATCAATATTAAGGAGGTAGTCACAGCCCACAACCAATTTGTACTTTGTGGCCATTCATGAAACATCAAAAGCAACATAAACAGCTATTTTCACAAGTTACTTTTTTACACAATTTTGAATAGAAACATACATTTGGCTCTCAAACAAGAAGAGAGATGAAGTATCACCTACTCAACTCATTCCTTTCGTAACTTTGGAGCTTTTGCATGTTAGTTAAGAAGATTTTAACTTTCTTGGATTTGGACTCTACTAAGTTGCATGTTTTTTCCCCACTCACTTTGGAATTCGTTCTTTATTTAAATTTGATCTATTATGCTTTCTACAGTGAAGCATGTCACTCTGTTAATACATCTATTCACAAAGAGTACTTACCTTGATTGAGTCCTGATGTCAGCAATTCTATCTGGCACATGCAGTAGTAAGCAGAGAGATTAAGCCATTAATGAAACCGAAAAATATGATGGAAGATTGAAAGGGAAAGCATTAAAATGAAATTCTAAGTTTATAGTTCAATTGCAGAAGTTCTCTACCATTACAGTTTAGTTGATCAATTGGTTTTCATGGAGGACAATAGAAACACAGTAGGGCATCAGAAGTCATCAGAGGAACAGCAGAGCCGCAAATCTAAATTGAGCATTCTGTGAGGCTCAAACCTAAACTTGTTACGTTGAAGAAACACAAAATGCTATAACACACTAGGGTCACATAAAAGTACATATCTATAGTTCTAAAAAATCTTGCTCTTCTGCAATTCATCATAAACAAATCCTGATAATGGCCCAAGAAGCATGAAATGAGAGGTTGATTTATAAAGCAATTGATGGAGTTGATCCCAAAGCTTATTTGCAAAAATATATTTACAGTCCAAGTTTGAAAGGGGACCTTATGAAGAAAATAATATTGTTTGAAAAGGCCATCCTCCTTGTATGTCAAATTTAATGTACACAGAAAGGTTGATTGAAGATTTAGGAACAGGTGAAGTGTATGAATATAATATTATATTGTGATTAACAGTGTTCTGACTGTAAGAGTAAGAAAAACAAATGAAAATAACCTAGAAAAGGTGTTAAATTAAACTTTGATGATGCTTTGAAAGGTAAACCGGGTTTTGCAGGAACTGGTTTTGTGGTTAGAAATTTACAAGGCTGATTCTTGCTAGGTGGCTCTCAGTTTTTTGGTAGTGCCACCGATAACATAGCAGAATGGTCTGTGCTTCCATTAGAATTACATGCTGCTATAAGAGCAAGTTATGAGGAAATAGAATTTGAAGGAGATTCACAAATAGTAGTGAACGCCATCAACAAAGGTTTTTGTCCAAATTTGAAATTAAAACCAATGTTGGAAGAATTCTTGTTAGGGGCAGCCAAATTGGACTCCTATAAGAGTTTCTGATGCAGGAGCATCTGTGGCTGGCAAGCTATCTTGCATCAACAAAATAATATTTTTTATTCAATTTCCTAAGATTTGGTAAGTGATTAGCTTGGTGAGGTAATTTGCAAGGTTAGACTAAAATAAATATTAAATAATTGATTTTTATTATTTTATTACAAATTTTGGGAGTGGAGATAATTTAGGAGGGAACTTTGGGAAATTTTCAATTTTAAAAATTAGCAAAAATGGACTTGGGTGTGAGCTTTAGAGGGAGTTATAAGTTTGAATGATGTATTTAAAAAATTCCTTAATTCATGCATGCAAAGGTGGGCACACAAGGTGAGTTGGCAAGAGTTGCATTGAAAACTTCCCTAAAATCTAGGAATGGACTCCCATTTTGGCAATTTTGGTGGGAGTGGGTTTATGAAAGCATTTTTTATATTATGGAAGGTTTTTGGCATGCATTTTTGGAGGTTTCTTCCCAACTTTGGTCGTGACTTTTTCTGGAGAAGTTTTTGGAGCTTGTTTTTGAAGATTACAAGCAATTTTGGTTATGTTTTGGTAGCCATTCTTGGCTAGAATGTGTAGGTTGTTGTTGCAGGCATGGATTTTCTTGGAGAAGGTGGAGAAGGCATTTTGTTGCAGGTTTGAGGAAGTTATTACAGCAGCAAAGAGTCCTTAGAGACCATTGTTGAAGATTGATTCAGTGGAAGATTGGAAATTTGTAATGTGCCGGCCAATTTTTTTCAATTTTTGAATGAACACACCAGCACAATAAGCACCCGTTAAGGTTAGCTTAGACCAAAACCAGCAATCGGAAAGTAACTCTTTGCCAAGAATGCGCACTCAATCTCAAGATGAGAATGATGCTGTCATTTGGCAAGAGGGTCATCAGTAGCAACTTGAAAGTATTACAATGTTGAAAGAAGCTCATCGCCAAGAATGTGCTCTCCAACCCAAAGTGGGAATGGTGCTACCATATGGCGGAGTGTTGTACCCAAAACCAAAATTTTTGCTTCACTAAGGCATTTTGCTTAATTGAGTCTTAATCTTGTTAAGGTGATGTCAGAAGGTCGTTTTTGGGCTTTTTCAAATATGGAGTTGGTGTTAGTGTCATGTCAGTCTGTTACTAAAGAGATTTACGAAAAGTGAAAATCTGAAGTAAAATCATCAAAATTTTCTATCTCTGGAGAAGGAAGCACATTCTCAAATGGGCGCCCTATCTTTTAGGGGTCCAAATCCTGTTTTTAGGGTTTGTCACCTCTAGTAGACATTTGTCCGGCATCGCGTCAGCTTCGCAGTGAGCTATCAAGCCTGTCAAACAGACCTGTTTCGAGCAAGTTGTGGAAGATACAGCGCAAAATAAGGCGAAAACGAGAATTGGTTAACACTGGAGAAAAGCGCAGCTTTTGAAGAAGGCGCCCATCTTTTTAAGGTGTCAAATGAAGGTTTTTGGCTAAATGCCACCCAAGATGTTTGTTTCATTTTTGTTTGAGCTTCGCGACGCATTCATCAGTAGGTGAATCTAAGTTGCTGAAGTGCCTGAACCTGAGGTCAAACGTAGGGTCAAATCTTAGTCAGAATATCAGAGGAAAAAGCAAAAGAGCACATTTTTAGAAGGGCGCCTAAGCTTTTCAAGTCTTTAATGCCTCCTTTTTGATAGTTTCAAATATTCAATGTGTCTGTGTTACGTTCAGCTTTCGGTTGCCTATTTTCGTCAGATCAGAAAATGTCTCAGCAGCTTGCAGTCGGAGTTTTTGTATTATTTTAGTCATTTCTGGAAATGGCTAAGTCTGGAATGAAAAAAGCAGCTTTTGAAAAAGGCGCCCTTGATTTTCACCCCTCAGATGATGTTTTCTTGGGAAATGTGCCTTTGCAGCTGTCATGCAGAATGAGGTCTGCTTCGCAGTGAACCTGAGATCTAGTTCTGAAAGTTGGTAAAACAGAAGTTATGAAGGATTTATTTTTCCCTTCGTACGAAATGCAGAAGTCAAAATTTGACTAACACTGGAGAAAAGCGCAGCTTTTGAAATAGGTGCTTGGATTTTTGAGCCTTCAGATGTAGTTTTATGGTTCCCAGTCTCAAGATATCTTTTGATCAGTTCTTACTTAGCTCTGCAATGCACCTGTTAGCTAGTCAATCGGAGAAGTCAGTCAACCAGGGTCAGAAGATGAACAGAGGTCCCGACAGAGGTTTTAGCTTAAATTTTCATAAAATTTGTCTAAGTCTGGAATTCGCCTTAAGTGTTCAAAGTTGGATTTTCGAAAGAGAGTTGAATGGACGCTTTAACTGGAGTTCTGACTACAGTTAGACTAAACGTTTTCTGGGTTGTCATCTTCAGTTCATATATTGGCATGTTGAGTGATCTTTCAGTTCGCATGTCAAGTTAACTAGTTTGCATGTTCAGTTCACTGCTTTGCATGTTGAGTTAACTTGATTGCATGTTCACTTAACTGAAGATTATCAGTGAATGTCAATTGAAGTTCACATGCATGGCGAATTTGGTTGCAATTGTGAAGATTTTGTGAAGATGGCGCTTCATTGAGTGTCAACTGAAGTTCAAAAAGGGACAGCATGAATGGTGAAGCATAAATTTGTGAAGATGGCGCATTTGAGTGTTAACTAAACTTATCAAAAGGGTCGCCATATTTAGATTTTATTGATGAAGCATAAATTAGTGAAGCTACGCATTTTCTAAGGAATGACAACTTTAGTTCCAAAAGGGTTGTTATTTTTAGCATGTGAAGTTGGCGCATTCTTTCTTGAAGGCCAACTGAAGTCTTGAAAGGGTCGTTATTTTTAGAATATTCATTGCATGAAATATGGCGAATTCTTGATTGCTAACTTTAGTTATCAAAAGGGACGCCTTAGTTCAAATTTGTGAATCTAAAGCAAGTGTGAAGGATGGCGAACTTAAAATGAAGTGCTAACTGAAGTCAAAGTCGCATGAAGTGTTGAACTGAAGTTTTGAAAGGCAAACCCTAATGCATGGCGATTTATTTAGCATATTCGAGTTTCAGTTAACTGGAATGAGGTCCAATCACAAGCCAGGCGCACTTTTCATGGAATTCATGCCTTATGCGAATTTCATAAATGAAAATCTATATATTTCAGTAATGGCGTCCATTATTTCATCATCTTTAGCTTCGAAGTTCTTATTCTTCTTGAGCAACCAGCAAGCTAAAGGTGCTACAGGTGTCCGAATTCAGCGTTCTTCATAGCAACGAGTTCAGATTGTTCAGAGGAAGGCAATTCTAGACTTTATTTTCACTTTGCATGCAGGTTTTATCAAATTTCAAGGAAGAAGTTGGCGGATTTTTCAGAAGCAGACAAGCAAAACTTTCTATCTTCTGTCTTATTTCTTCTATTTCTCACCTTAGGTACTTTCTTCGCATGTCAAAGAAATTCAACACATATTCAGAATCTAATCATCCGGGTTCGCATATTTCAGCATTTGCAGTAAAACCCACGTCTTAGATTTTTTCGAGAAAATCGCCCCGTAGCCTTCATTCTGAAGCTCTGTGCTTTTTTCCGAGAATCTCTTTGCATGTGGGCTTGAAACACATTTTTTCAAGAATTCAACTATCTGAGTTTGTTCAGAATTCAGTTGTGCACAAAACCCATGTTCCAGAAAAACTTCGAAAATTTCTTTCGTCAGAGGCTATTTTTAGCCTTGTCCAGAGGTTTTCAGAAAGTTCTTCAAATATATTCGACTTTACAGTCAAAAGTCATCATTTTCAAAATGCAGTTCAATCTCATTGATTACAAGGTGAAATCGGCTCTTGCACATAATTTCATCAAGACTTCAGATACGGACCTGAATCATGTTTATCCAGTGGTTAATCTGAGCAGTCTGGAAGGTGTTAGCAGCAATTCGTTGAGAAATCTTGAGCGTTCCGGGTTGCTGGCAGCAGCATCCATTCCTGTTACTACTTTTGATCTTGAGTTTGTTCTTGCTTGCATCAAGCATTATGACTCATCTTCACGTCAAATCAGATCAGTTGACGGGAGGGTTGTTTGCAGTATCAAACCAAAGGACATAGAGAAATGTTTTGCTATTTCTCCTCGCTCAGATAACTTTACTGTGATTCTTGAAGCTTGTGAGAAGATATGGGATTCTGATCAACAACGTTCGCAGAGAAAAGTGGCTCAGAAATGGCTGAAAGTTCAAAAGACTAACATGCCTAAGAAGGTTGGTCGTGGTGAATTCAAAGACGAAGTTGTTGTTTTGATAACTTTACTCAACCGAGTTACCGGTCAACCAGATGCTAGCGCTTTCCGTTCATGAATGTTTTACCTGATTACCAGAATTCTTGATGGTACAGAGCGTTTTGACTGGGTTATGTTGATTAGTAATTGCTTACATCAGCAAATTACTAACTTTCTCAAGTATCACGAGTTTCATATGATATCATACTTGGTTTACTTGGTTGCATTTCAAGGTAGCTACATACTTCTAAAAACTAATGGCACTCTCGGTGTTCAGCGTGTTCATGAGTATTATCCTCAGTTGGAGTTTTCTCAGTCTGAGCAAGACTTCCAAGCAGTGAATGATCATTTTTCCATGAGAACCGTGAGAGATCTTGATAATGAGATGCACATTCGTATTTCTGCCGAGGCCAAATCAGCGATGGAGACTTGGGCGGATTGGTTTATCCAATTCCCTAGTTTCACATACATCCGGGTTTACGGATATGTTGGAGAACCCCTGATGTTGCCAAAGTATCCGTTAGATAAGATTATCTCTATGGAGTTCCTCAAACAGATGCAGCATGTCCATTTCTTTCTTCGTAGTCGTCATAAGACTGCGGCTAATTTTCCATTCACATTGGGAATTTTCACATGCGATGCAGCAACAGATGCCAGGTTTATGTCTACCGAGATAGAAAGGTTCAAACTCAAGACTTACACTGAGAGGCGTTCCTATGATCCTCTCGGTCATTATGCAGATCGGTTAGAGCGAGGGATTGCACATAAGCCAGCACTTGAAGATTTTTGGGCTAATTGTGAAGATGAATTCGAGGTTCGTCGTCGTCACTATTGTAGACTTACTATCGGTCAGCTCTCTAATTACCTATCAGAAGATGTTGATGGTCTATCGGATGATGATGGAGAAGTTCTTCTCAATTCATATGTCAAAGATCAAGTTGCTCGGCAGCCACTTTGCTCACCTAATTGGTTTGCTAAAGAGAATATTTCTATCGAAGAAGTTTCCAGATCAGTTATCAAGACTAGCAAGTTGTTCTTGGAAAGCAAACGGAAGCGGAAGTCAGTTCTTGTAGCAGAGCCGCCAAAGGATTTCTCTTCGTTGCCTTCTACTTCTAGGGCAAAACCTCGAGTCAAGGCCATTATAATACCTCCTGAAGGGGTTAGACTCAGTGGAAACACGAGGAAAAGAGCTACCAGTAAGAGGAAGCAGAAACAAGTTGAGAATGTTCCTGAGGTTCCAGTAGAGACAGTTATTCAGGCTGAGCCTCACGTTGAACCTCTTAGTTCGCTTCACATACAGCCTATTGACATAGATTTTGAGCCTGAGACACCAATTCAAGCTGGATCGGAGACAACTGAATCACCACAGGTTGATACATCAGGGACAGTCTCTCCTCGAATTGAGAATATTGTTCAATCTTGTTGGCTCGAGAAGTCTTTAGGAAGACAGAGGCGTGAACCTTCGTACAACCTTGATTTATCTGAGTTCGGCGAACCCTATCAGAGAAGATCGAACAAGAAGATAAAGAAACAAGTGCATATCGAGAAAACTCCAGAATCAGAGATTGTTATCGAAGTTGCTGTTCCTCCAGAGGGTAAGAGCTTAGATGAAGTCGAAGTTGGTGACTTTACATTTACTAAGGCAAATCTTGGCAGGACCACTCGAGAAACAGATGTGACTCTTCTTAAGATCGTCACTAATAATCTTGAAGAGCAAATCACGAAGGATGGAGAAGATAAGGCCTTACTCAAGGCTGAAAATAGTCAACTTCGTCAGTACATTTCTGATCTTGTTCATGTAAATCCGAATAGAACATCTGTTCTTCCTCAGCATGCACCTGCAGAACAACAAAAACTAGATCAGTTAGTCAGTCATGGCAGACTTTTGGACAACTGGATTGATAATTTAGTTGCTGCTGGTCGGTATCTTCTTGCATATATGTATCAGTTGAGAAGTGATGCACATAAGCTTCGTCAGGGTGTTCAGTCACTTGAGATTGCAGTTGTAGAGAGTTTGGCAAAGGATCGTGTTCTAGTATCTCAGTTGTCAGTAGCATATGATGCCTTGGAGATCGATGAGGACCAAAACAAAGTTTTTACTTGGAAAGAGCAGCACCTTCTCAGGATGGAAATATGTGAGAATATCTCTACCAAGTTGTGTTCACTTAAGGATGATGTAGTTGGAGTACTTGCACTTGTCAGCGGTTTCGTTGTTCAGATTCCGTGTCATTATCTTCTTGAAGATGGCATGTATGTTGAGTTGGACAAAGTACAAGCAGAGTTCGAGAAGCTGATTCGTGACAGCCTTGAAGGTGAACCTATAGCGCCTAAATTAGAGAATATTTCAGTGATTGCAGCCAGTTTCAGAAAGGCGACTGAAGATTGTAAAGATGGTATGCACACAATTACAGAAAGTGGCAGAGAACTAAAGAAACAAACTGTTGTTTTGAGTAGCATCAAAGTGCCAGATGACAAAGAGATCGATGAGTTCTTGGTCGAAGTGTTAGACCGAGTTGACATGGAGTGATCTGCCAGTTAGAACTTGCAGTTAATTTTGAGGGTTGAGTCATGAGCAGCAATTAACTCGACTTTCAATCTTGAGTTTACTTGCTGACTTAACACATGCTTATCTCTTCCTCGGGATTATCATCACAGGAGTTAGGGTTAGGGTTTCCAGTTAATTGAAGGTAGTGTCCAGTTAACTTTGCTTTAAATAAGGACGTGCATGCTTGCACATGGTCCATTTAGGTTATTTGTACCGATTAACTGATGGTAGCTTTCCAGTTAACTGTATAGTTTACTTCATTAGGGTTTAATAATTAATCTTGCATGCATTTGCGAGACTGTAGTTAACACAAGGTGATTTTAGGGTTCCCTACACCTTGATGTATATAAATAAGAGCTTTTGCTCATTTGTAATTAACTTTTGCTTGAGAGAGAAATATATGCTGCGCCTACCTTGCCCTCAATATTGCTCTTTTGGTATTTGTTCATGCGTCTTTGCTATTACAGTTGATTGTTATGCCACATAGGGTTTCATACGATTGTGATAGTGAACTCTTTCCATAGTTTAGATAAATCTGTTTTGTGCATCTTTATCATTACAGTTAATTGTTATGCCACATAGGGTTTCATGCAATTGTGATGATAAATCTGTTTTGTGAACTTTTACCGTTATGATCAAGTGTTATGCCACATAGGGTTTCATAAGATTGTGATGATAAATCTGTTTTGTGAAGTCTTTACTATTATAATCAAGTGTTATGCCACATAGGGTTTCATAAGATTGTCATGGTAAATTCTTAAATCTGTTTTGTGCCTAATAAACTTGTTCAAATTGAGATGATAGTTGCGCCACCTTGCCTTCAAGCAGAGAATCTGAACCCGTTTATCGTCAGATAGTCAAAACCTTGCTCCGTTTTCCTAATGCTCTATTTTCTTGAGGGAATTGGATAGAATTTAAGTTATTAAGTTTAGTTGTAGTTACTGAATCTGCGAAACCAGAGAAAATTCTCAGCTGCAACGTATTAGTTTTCGAGAAAGCCTTGTACCTCTACAGCTGAAACAAAAAGACAGGATTTAGTTTAGTTTATTTCCATTTGTAAGTACTTTTGTAAAGCACAACGAGGGAGCTTCCCCTCCTAATTTGAAGAGCACTCATTGCATAGTGTGCATAGCTGTCCATACCAACTCTTACTCCAGAGGTGCTAGTTGTTATGCCAACACGGAGGTACTATGAAAAGAAATGCAATGCTGGAAAGAAAACTCGACACCAAGCATGAGCACTCCAAACCCAAGATGGGGATGGCGCTATCATATGGTGGAGATTCTATTGATGACAATGCAATGCTGAAAGTAACTCATTCATCAAGCATGTGCACTCCAAGCTCGAGGTGAGCTAGGCGCTATCATATGATGATGAGGATCTAATGCATTACAAAGAAGACTGAGTGAGGGCTAGTCTCTTCCACAACCATGGGAATACAATGTAACTTAGCAAGAAATAGAAATGGCTAAACAGTACTACTATAACAGCCTTAAAATGAGAAGAGTTGCCTACCAAAAACACTGAATTAGAAGTCTATCAATGCTGCAATATTATATAATGTCTCCCCAATGCACAACATGACTCCAATACAACTCAACCCCAAAGACAAAATCTTACAATCTGATATGACTGAACAATGACTGAAAATGCATAACCAGCAACACTGTAACTCACTAAAATGCTCATAACTCTCTCTAGACTTGTCCAAATGACATGAAATCTGATGCAAATGAACACTATGAAGATGGCGACCAGATTCTAATCAAGAAATGACTCTAAAAACTTGTTATTTTATTTTCTAAACATTTGCCAGGCAAAACAGAATGGTACGGCCTCAAGAGGGGCGATTTTTACTAGATAAAATCAAGGACTCCAAAATAAAATCTGCAAACCTGCAAGAAGGGTCGCCCCTAGTTGAGAAATGGATCAGTAAACTACCCAGAACCATATAAAATTTACTCAATGACTTATGAATAAAAACCTCAATCAGCTACAATGGACCAGCAACTCCAAAAACTGACTGAAATGCAAGAAACTCAACTACAATGTGCTCCAATCTGCTCTCAGAGAATAAGAACAGCAATATCTCAACTAGTTGCTATCTTTCAAGCAAGAAGTCAAGCCCAAGCTAGGAGGTATGCATCCCTCGAAGCATTCACTCACCATTTCAGCAGCATATCGATATAATTTGTTCATGGATGAGAAATGAAGAACAAGTGACCCCCTTTTATAGATTTGTGATGATCTCCTAGAAGCCTCTAGAAAGTGTGCCCAAATTCAAATGCTAAGTTGACTTCAATTTCCCCCTTCAAATGGAATCCAAATTCAAATGCAATTTCATTACATCTCCAAATCGCCCTTTTCCAAGAATGAAGTAATTATTTTAATAAAATAATGCTCCTCTCCAAATTGGCATCCATTTCCCAAGGTGACATTTTCACTTTAGAAATATCAAAAATAACTCCTCATGAGGCGTCCAACCCTCAAGTTCCCCCTTTTTTAAAAACAACTTGAAGTTGTGATGCTAGGCTAAGGGGATAAAGTGAAAATATAACATTATTAATTTAAAATAACTCTTCTCACCCAAAAATTGCATCATGAAGCCAAAAATCAACATTTCCACTGAACTACCTAAAGAGGAAAGCCAATTGTACTGAGGCCAATCAGGACCACTGCCAAAAATAGAATTTACTAAAAATAGTAAATTTAGCAAGTTGCTTGGATCAATGTGCAAACCAAACCATTGCGAAACTCTCTGAAAACCCAGAAAGAATATGTGATCCAAAATCCCAAACTCCAAGATGTGGCCGTCATAACTTACTAAAAATAGTAAGTCCGAAAAAGTTGCCCAACGCAGTTGCATGTCATACCACTGCGAAGCTCTCTGAAAACCCAGAAGGAATTCAGAATCCAAACAACCAAACTTCAACATGCAAACCCTCGAATCTTCAAAAGAAACCATCAAGCAGCCTAAAACCCTAATTCTACCTCTGACTAGCCAACAGCACACCGGGGATAGGCTATCAATCACTAGAAAGTGTAGTGCTAAAAATGGGGACATTACAAAATTGGAAGCTACAAGCTAAAGATTGGAGGTGTAGTTGAAAGGAGGAAAGTTGTTGAATTTGTTCATTTTCATATAAAAATTAGATTGTAAATTATTTTAAGTTGTTGTACACCAGTCCTAGGGACTGTAAAACCTAATATAATCAGATTTGTTGAAGTTATGCAATCCTTCCTGCAAGTTTGAGACTTAATACATTGATTATAGTTTGCAGATTTTGCATTCAATCTTTGTTGTTTCAGGTGATGTGTGCATATCTCCATTGAGATTGCTATTTGATTTAAGATTTTATTAAGGGGAGAGTTTTCTCTACTTCATTAGTGGTATCAGAGCTAGTGTTCCCAAGTGTGCAGGCAAAAGCATCGATTGGAGGCAATTTGCATCAGGACCTGTGGTGTTGTGTGTGATTTGCATGTAGACAGATTGTCGGATGTGAGGCAGTCTATATGAGAGAGAATGGAATGGGTCATGAGGAGGCCCATAAGAATTTTGTTCTGGGAACAATATTGGGAAGAAGTAGAAAATAGGAAGCATCGTGAAGAGTTTGAAAAGCTCCAGGCTGAAGTAAATATGTTGGAAAAGAAGATTAAAGAGGAAGTGAGAGTATGGGATGAGAGATATGGAAAGAAGAACATTCTCATGAAAGAGGACAGCGAAGAGAAGATCAAAAAGAAAAAGTATTGCAGACCTTTGGTAGGGATGGAATGCAAGGAAGAATATGTGGGGGCAACCCACACAAATGAAGAAGACAATGAGGCGCAAGTTGCAGCGATAGCATGTGGGTGGAGTGTATTGTGTGAGGTGGATGAAGAAGGTTTACAATCAGAAATTGTGAACATGGATAGTCCTAGATTTGACAAGTGGGTTGGTGAGGAAGAGGATGATCTCTTGTTGAAAGAAGAGATGAGGATGCTCTTCAATGCAAACAATAAAGAAGATGCAACAAACAATAGTCCTTTGGAGGCCCTGACTACATGGGAGAAATTTGAACAGCCTTGTCAAGATGCATATATGGAGGGTTTTAAGGATGAAGAAGATGATGTTGGGGCAGCAAAGAAGGTAATTTTTGTTTTAAATTTAAAAATGTTGATTGTTTACCCTCTAAGGAAGAGATTGCAGTAGTAGAAGATAAATTTGTAGTTGCAAATGGGTATACGAATGTTACATATTTGTGTGTAGAGATTGTGAATGATGATGCAAGGGAAACTTGGTGGAGTTGGTCGGTTTGTGGTGGGTTGGATCCCATGAAAAAGAAAAAGAGGGAAGAAGAGATGTGGCTAAGGAGGATGATCTATGGCGGATTTAAATCCACGAGAGGAAGCAAGAATATAGTGCACACTTGGTGAAGGAGGACAGCAAATTTCTCGGCTAGGTGCTAGAAGAGGCGGAGGAAGAAATTATTTGGTCTAACTTTCAATGATGGAGTTTGCTGCGAATTGCTTGCAATCCGAAAGGGTGGTACTACCACTCAACTCCATTTTGTGAATCCAAATTCACAAATTTTCCTACCCCAGGTGTCTGATGCAGGAGCATCTGTGGCTAGCAAGCAATCTTGCATCAACAAAATAATATTTTTTATTCAATTTCCTAAGGTTTGGTAAGTGATTAGCTTGGTGAGGTAATTTGCAAGGTTAGACTAAAATAAATATTAAATAATTGTTTTTTATTATTTTATTGCAAATTTTGGGAGTGGAGATAACTTAGGAGGGAATTTTGGGAAATTGTCAATTTTAAAAATTAGCAAAAATGGACTTGGGCGTGAGCTTTGGAGGGAGTTATAAGTTTGAATGATGTATTTAAAAAATTCCTTAATTCATGCATGCAAAGGTGGGCACCCAAGGTGAGTTGGCAAGAGTTACATTGGAAACTGCCCTAAAATCTAGGAATGGACTCACATTTTGGCAATTTTGGTGGGAGTGAATTTATGAAAAAAAAATTTATAGTATGGAAGGATTTTGGCATGCATTTTTAGACGTTTCTTCCCAACTTTGGTTTTGAATTTTTCTAGAGAAGTTTCTAGAGCTTGTTTTTGAAGATTACAAGCAATTTGGGTTATGTTTTGGTAGCCATTCTTGGCTAGAATGTGTAGGTTGTTGTTGCAGGCATGGATTTTCTTGGAGAAGGTGGAGAAGGCATTTTGTTGCAGGTTTGAGGAGGTTATTACAGCAGCAAAGAGTCCTTAGAGACCATTGTTGAAGATTGATTCAGTGGAAGATTGGAGATTGGAAGCTACAAACTAAAGATTGGAGGTTGTAGTTGAAAGGAGGAAAGTTGTTGTATTTCTTCATTTTCATATAAAAATTAGATTGTAAATTATTTTAAGTTGTTGTACATCAGTCCTACGAACTATAAAACCTGATATAATCAGATTTGTTGAAGTTATATAATCCTTCCTACAAGTTTGAGACATAATAAATTGATTATAGTTTGCAGATTTCGTATTCAATCTTTGTTGTTTCAGGTGGTGTATGCGTATCTCCATTGAGATTGTTGTTTGATTTCAGATTTTATTAAGGGGAGAGTTTTCTCTACTTCATCATTTTTCCTTTCCTTAGAGATCAAAACCAAGCAATAGACCTCTTGGCTAATCACAGGACTGTAGTTAGTGTACAATACCTATTATTATGATTTGATAATATGGTTTATCCAGCTATGTATTAATTGTTTGTTGGCTTCAGGTAGTTATAAGAGTTAGTTGACAATTGTATTCCTCTTGGAAATTGTTGGGTCCTTTCAATAGGTTTTGTATGGTTAAGGAAAATAGTATGATCTAGTAGGATCAAGTCTAATTCTTGGCTGGCCATCAGTAGTCTACTTCTATAATAACTTCATGTGCAAATAAAGATATACTTTTACTCCTCTATTTGGTATGCATTATTAGTTCTATTCACTATTTCAAGTATCAAATAGGAGAGAAAACATAGGATTGTTTCCTAACAATCTTTAAAAGAAATCAAGTCATATTTGAGAGATTCGTGCCCTTAGGCCCCAATAAAGTCAGGATGAGACCACAAGGCAATCAATACCAAGAGATCAAGTGATCTTTAAGGATCGTACAGGAAAGAGAACAGAGAAGAAGACTACAAGAAATAGTTGAAGAACCCCCAACAATACAAGTTCAAAGTCGGAGCCCATCCTGAGAAAGAAGTTGAAGTCATAATTGTAGTCAAAGAAATAAAAACATTTCCACTACAAGACAACGTACAAAGGGAAAGTGGGAGAAGATAGCCAAGGACTTACCACTCCTCAATGAAGCGTGGATCAATCTTTTCAACCAAGTGGCAAAATCAAAACAACCTTCTCTAGACAAGGTAAGTTGGGAGACAAAGTCAGATTCCTTCACAAAAGTGTACAAGAGAAACCTTTGAGGCATTGAAAGGTTGTCAATTGAAGGAGAAGAAGCCAAATCAAGGGTGTATATAAGAAAATGTGAAGGCAAAACAAGTGTTTCAAATGGTAAAGTTGAGGGAAGAGTAGAGGATTCCTACATGTTGATGTGATTTTTGTCACTGCACCAATCAGCAGAATAAAGTATCCAACGATTACTCCATTCTCTCTTGATCAAAGTATTTCGTACGCTAAGATTGTCAGAGAGGTCGTACGTTCAACTCCAAGGTTCCTTCAATGCAATGGAATACACTCAGTTGGTTCGTTGTGATATGCTCTTTTCACGAGGGGACTTACACAATTGTTCAGATGTAGCAGCTGACAACAGATTAATAAAAAAGGGGATTTTCACATGATGAGAATGATTTGGCAATAAGGTACGAATTTCCTAAGACTAACCAGAAATGTACTGAATTTAAATGAGTGCAGGGTTTAGAAGATCTAAGTTCTATCCTAAAGCAGGACGTGGGATCAATTTCAGCAGGCTTCAACCAGACTTTGCTTCGCCTCACGTTGGACAGCCTCTACAAAGTCGATGCAATCTTCAAAGGGGTAGCAAGGAATGTTCAAATCACAATTCAGCATAAAGACACCGTCACAACGACGCATGCCAAGACGTGAATCATAACCGAAGTTAAGCTTATAAAGTATTCCAATCGACCACACAAGGCAAACTTGCCATCAACAAGCGGCTAGTGGTATGGATTAAACGAAGCTGCCTTGATCAAACACCACAATCCACAACTAACATCTATTTGCATGAAAATGAAAATTGCTCTACTTCACGCTACTTTAAAAATGCTAAGTGATTCGAAAGGACGAAAAAGCCTTGCTAGCTACTCACAACAAAAGATGCAAACATCATCAATGAAAACTTTTTTTATTGAGAGAGTGTTCACAACAACCTTTTACAAAGCATTCAATGAGAAAGTTTTCCTTCCTCTTCAAGCTATGCTAACAAACTAATGCTAAGCTATCTCAACTATTCTATCAATCTCTCTGCTCTATTCGCTGATCTAATCTCTAATTATATACAAATGAGGGGGGATGCCCCTTTTATAGATGGCCCAGTCCAATGGACGGCTCAGATTACAATCGGCTAGATGGCCCAGATCATGCCACCTCAACCCTAAACAAGATTCACCCTAAAAACCGCCACCAAGAGGAATGGTATAATAAATGAGTCAAAAGATTCCCACTCACTCCCAAAATAGCAAAGGCAATCAATGCCCACCATCATCTTCCAGAAGATCATCATCCAAAAGGGCATTTTCATTCTCCTTCTCCTTGGCAGCAAAATCAATGAACCTGGCCAGTACTGCTTCAACTTCCTACACTGAAATAGGCGAGATATGATCAAGCTGAAATTCAAGTATTCTTACCATCTGCCCATGTCGAGTGCAAGACTTCCTCCAAGCGGTCAAGGCATCCTAGGTATTCTAAATCAGGCTGGAGAAAGTCGAAGTGTTCTCAAAGTCATCCTGCACAAAAGTCTTCACCTCTGAAAAGAAAGGCGTCAACCTGCTCCTCAAGCCATCAGCAGTCACCTCCTCCGAAGTCAATCTCCTAGCAAAGATAGCCTCAAGCGTGTTCAAGACTCCATCTATAATATTCCTCATGGCCTTTTTGACTCTAGCCGAATCTGCCTGTGCTACATCAAAGAATCCTCGGCCTGTGACAACTGAAGAATACCAGCCAGTGAAATCATATCTATCACCCTCCTGTATCACGCCTCCCTCAACCAAAGTCCGTAAGGGAGTATGCATCAAAGCTTCTAAGCGAAGGACAACCTTGGTCTAATAGATATGAGCATCACCCCAAGCTTGATCAACTGCATCCATCTGTGCCATAATGCTAGAAGCCTGCTGATAAGCATGAGCAAGATCCTCCATAAACTTTTTTGTCTCAGCACGAACGCTAGCAACCCACTTATCCACCTCCTGTGCCATCTTCCTCAAGTCTTCCAAGCCGCTGACAGACTCTCTAGGAAACTCGGCTGGAAGCTCAATCGTCGGATTCTCTTGCCCACAAGGACAAGACAAATGTTGTACGTAACCAATCAAAGTCTTGCGATCCCTCTTCAATTTCTTATATTTGCCCTCAATCCGGAGCAATCTGTCCTTGAGTGCCTGGTAGGAGTTATCACACTCCTCAATTATCTGTGCTCCCGTGGGGCAACCTAACTCCATGGTAGTGATCACATAATTTTTTGGAACATCCTCATCTCAATCACACTCAACTCTTGGCACAACCACGTGAAGGGTGCGAGAGCCATCCTCATCTGTTGAAATCTTTGAAAACTTCCTAGCTCTCTTCTTTGTCGGAGGCACACTGATCCTACTTAGGAATTCCTCCATCTCAACTGCTGGATCAATTTCTTCAACGGGGCTCCTCCTCATCCTATCTCTGAGCCAATCTGGTACTACCTACTATAAATCTGAAATAATAGGTGGCTGCTCATTCCTTGCTTCCTCTTCACGGACCTCTTCTCTAACTTCATCCTGATGAGGCTCACCAACTTCCAGAGGCTGAGTATCTCTTGAACCTTGGGTTTCCTGTCCTGTAACAGTGTCATCCTCTAATGCCACCTCAATCTCATGCTGGAAGTGTGTATATGTGGTCGTTTCTTCATCTTCTTCCTACTGGTTATCTCTGATAAGTGTGTTGACACTCTGGCCAACAGACTCCCTTCGAGGTGGCTGATTTGCCTCCTATAATTCTTGTTCCTTATTCAATATATTTTTCTAATCAGCAAACAATGAAACCTCTTGTATACTTGGAGAATGAGTCTCCAATGGCGTAGATAATGCCACCTCAACTCTCAGAGGCTCTGGCTAGACCAGCTCTTCGTGACTCTGGAGCTCGAGCAACCTATTTTTTCTTTGTAGCAGTTGGCGACCTATGATCTCTCATCAAGTTGTAAGTAAGAGGAATTGACCTGCTCTTAAGCCTATTCACATGCCTCTCAACCCATCCTATGGTGAATGTCAAGACTGGTATGCCAAGTGTATCCAAATCCACAATCTCTGGCTCCAACCAATCTGGAAGTGGGAGAGGTGTATCCCTTACTGTCTCATAATCTGGATGAAGAATATTCATATCCTCATCTATCTGGTCTGGCACTAGAATAATCTCGCACTCCCTAATCATGCTCAAAGGTAATCTTGAAAACATCATTTTTCTTACCTCAGCCTCATCCAACGCACTAGCCTAGAAATCCTCAATATTTGCCTTATGTTTGAACTCCTTTGACAGTATCCATCTAATACTCCTATGAGGATCATAATACTGCCTGCTAGTGTGGTAAGAAAGATGGAAAAACTGAAGTTCATTTTCAACTTCCTTGGCTGCCTGCAGCGAAGGACACACTTCATCTGAATTTCCCATGATGATTGGGAAATCAAGTCCTCCCTTCTTCTTTTTCTTTTGAAACTTATCATAGGCAATGAGTTGCCTAGATATTTCTAACATCAAGATCCTATTCGTAGGGTATCTGGGCAACCTATATGGATATGAAGAGAACCCTTGCAGCCTAATATAAGTAAATTTTGGAAATTGGATGAACCAACACCCGTACCTTTCTATCAACTCTTGAGCCTCCTTTGATATCCTGTGATGAGCTCTTTGCTGAAGTGATCTAGTTATGTGCATGGTGAAGGCGTCATTGACTCTCTTGTAGTGAGATGTGCTTGTTAAGTGCAGCTGCGGACAAGCCTCATGAATCTTGAACTGCTAAGAGCCACACCCAATAGGCTCCTTGTATGATATTCCTCTGTACTTCGTCATACGAGCCAACATGTAGATAATGTATGAGCCCATATAGAATGTTTTTGTTCTCCTCAAACTCTAGAGCTGCTCGTGCAAATTATCACTAATCATCACCGCCCAGTCAATATGCTCCTTGCCTTCCAACACGAGATTGATGTAGTAAAACATCCAAGGCTCAAAAATGAACACCTGGGGACATCCTCCAACTCTATTGAGCATCATAATCAAATCACAATATTCCTGCTTCAGATCATCTGAGATTATCTGCTTCAGCAACTTCGTGCGAGTGGGCTTGGGCTTGTTCATCCAACAAGAGTTTATCATATCAGCACATCTGTCAAATGTAGAAGCATACATTCGTTCAACTCTTTCTCTCGTCTTGTAAATCATCTCATAGGCGGGAATTCCAAATGCTTCTCCAATGGCTTTAGGCGTGAGGTTGGCAAACAATCTGCCATCAGGTGAGACAATAGACCTTTGCTCTGGGTTGTAACAGTTAGCACACTCCATGATCAACTCTGGACACTGAATTGTTGGCGGAAAACCAGCAGCTGCATAAAGTCCACTTCTGACAATATTATGTGAAGTGATTGATGGACGATGGCCTCCAATTCCCATCATTCGACTTTTGAAAGCTTCCATGTTGAAAGAGCCCAAGTTCGTATCAGCCAACTTGCCTAGCTTCGAAGAGAATTTTGACTCTAGCAGGAAAGACTTGCTCAGCTTCTTGATTACAGCTTGTCTGGATGCATTTGCCTTGCTGGATTCAACATTATTTTCCTTGCCAGTTGCTCTTACTTCAGCCATTCTGCAAAAACAAAAGATAGTCATTAGGAATTTAACTTAGAAAAATACAATCACATCGGGGCTGCCAGCAGATTTTCGAAAATGAGAAGCTTCAACACTGAATTTCAACTTCAAACCTCAACACCTCCTACAACAACTTCAAACTCCCAACACTAGAGAATTTTCTTGCAGCAATACAACTTCAGCACTTAGAAGAAAAATTCGACCCCAGCCTGCTTCAGCAACTTCTCAGCTTCAAATTTATCTCAACACTTCCAAGAGCCCAGCCCAAGTTTGTATCAGCCAACTTGCCTAGCTTCGAAGAGAATTTTGACTCTAGCAGGAAAGACTTGCTCAGCTTCTTGATTACAGCTTGTCTGGATGCATTTGCCTTGCTGGATTCAACATTATTTTCCTTGCCGGTTGCTCTTACTTCAGCCATTCTGCAAAAACAAAAGATAGTCATTAGGAATTTAACTTAGAAAAATACAATCACATCGGGGCTGCCAGCAGATTTTCGAAAATGAGAATCTTCAACACTGAATTTCAACTTCAAACCTCAACACCTCCTACAGCAACTTCAAACTCCCAACACTAGAGAATTTTCTTGCAGCAATACAACTTCAGCACTTAGAAGAAAAATTCGACCCCAGCCTGCTTCAGCAACTTCTCAGCTTCAAATTTATCTCAACACTAAGAGCCCAAGTTCGAATTTCTTCACCTTCAACTCTCCTCACACTGCAATCTTCTTTCACTTCAGAGCTCAAATCGAACTTGCTAGCTGATGGAGAAAAATAAACAAAACTGACAGCTCATATAGCCAAGTCGAATTCTAGAAGAAGCTAATTTTAGCTAAGTTATTAAATTTCCACTACTCAACTGCAGGAATTTGAATTTCCCTCCTCAGGCAGCTGTAACACTTGGCATCTGGCATCTAGAATATTTTGACCTTCTAGAATTTCAAAAAGATTCATCTCATGGTATGGGCGTATTTTACTGGCATTTTAAATCATCCTTTGAAAATATTAGATTTAACTGCACCCCCTTAAGAAATTCATTTCACCAGCTGAGGTATTGACACTTTGATTTTATCCATCTCTGGCTCGAGAAGATTATTTTCATGAAAAATTTGATCAAAATCATCTAGGCAATCAATTTCAATTTCACCAACCAAGGCAATTTTATTTTCAAAAATAATTATTTCTTTGCCTTAGGAAAAATTTTAATTCTCCTTAGGAAATTTTATTATTCAGGCGCCCATCAAAAATCTTCATCTTAAAATCCTCGACAAGGCATGAAAATTTTTAAAATCAATCCTTTGTCAAAGATATCCAGTCCCCAAAAGAAAATTCCCTTCAGAAAACATCAAATTCATGGGTCTACAAACGAAGGGGTTCGTTTAATTTTTGAATTTTATACCTTAGGAAAATATTTTTCCATCAAAATTTATCTTTATTCTTCGTCTCTGGGCGTATTTTTTTTTTCTCTTGCTTTGCCTTGGAAAATTTTTATCCAACTTCATGAAGCTAGCGCATTTTGATGTATCTATTGCCAATTCATACATGCCTCGGTAAATTTTATCACCTTCTCTCAAGCTTGGGCGTATTTCTCTAGGGGAGGAGAGATTTAAATACTTAGAAAAATTTTATCATCTCCATGAGCATGGGCGCATATGAGAGGTCTAGGAGGAATTTCAACACCTTAGTCATTTTTTTCTCACCACTATCTCTCTTTACTTTGGGCGCATTTCAAGTATAAAGGAGGAATTTTTTTGACACTTAAGAGTTTTTCCATGCTAACTTCAATATGGGCGCATTTAAATGGTGGTGAAGGAATTAACAATACTTAGCACATTTTTTAGAAAGCCACCACCTTGAACATTCTTGGGCACATTTGACATGTTGAGGAGGAAATATCAATGCCTTAGCACATTTCCTAGAGCCACCTTGAACATGGACGCACTTGGGACCCTTTGCAGGAATTAACAATGCCTTAGTTACTTTTCTTCACATCTTTTGGAGATGGGCGCATTTGGAGGGTCAAGGAGGAATTAAACAACACTTTGAAACTTTTCTAGAGCCATTTCCATCATGGGCGCATTTGACATGTCAAGCAAGAATATCCCAACGCCTGAGCTTCTTTTCCTTAATGCCTTTTGGAGATGGGCGCATTTGAGGTACCACGGAGGAAATTCCAACGCCTTTGGAAGATTCACAACATGCTTTCCTAGCTTGGGCACATTTCAGGGGTCAAGGAGGAATTTACACTTTGCCTTAGCCATTTTCTCACCTTATCCCTCTCCTTGGGCGCATTTGGGGTGTGGAGGTGGAATTTAACAACACTTAGAAACTTTCTTCACCTTGGCTTGATGAGGGTGCATTTAGGGGGTCCTACAGGAAGTTTCTCAAACTTAAAAAACTTTTTCATCCTTTTGCCAGTCTCATCTTGGGCGCATTTCACATGGGGTGAAGGAATTACTAGCATTTGAAAATTTTCCAAGCTCCATCCTCTTGAAGGCACATTTCAGGGAGTGAGCAGGAATATCTCAGACTTAGACATTTTTTAGCTTGCTTGCCTTGGTTTGCTATATTTAGTAAGTTTCTAGTTTTCACTCTTCTGAAGCTTGGATTGATTTGAAATTTTCGCCACAGGACCTTCATGACCTAGTTAATCTGTTCACATTGCCATCTTGTGTCAACCTGCTATTTATAGCCTGTTTCTGGAGTTGATTTACTATTTATAGTAACTGCTTGGTTTCAGGACTTCTGCAACTCCGTTTAATTTGAAATCTGACTGACGTGATCCTCATGGGTTGACTTTCCTGTTCACACTGGCGCCTCGCGCTGACTTGCTATTTATAGCTTGTTTCTGGAGTGCCTTACTATAAATAGTAAGTGCTCAGATTGCCTTCAAATTTCACCAATGGAATCCTTGAAAGATACTGATCACAATGGGATACTTCAGTTTTTGGAGATTTTGGCGTTTGACCCCTCATTTTAGGTCCCGAAGCTGGAAACCCTAAATTGACTTGCATGTCAATCAAATAATCTCTATTTGACCCCGTTTCTGTTGCATGTTGCCCTATTCGTGATACTGAAGTGTTGGGCAGCCACCAGAGTGATCCTACTAAAAATAGTAAATCCCTGAAAAAGTGATCATCCTACCTTGCATGTTACCTTATTGCGTAGCTCTTGAAAAACCCATAAAGAATAACCTGACATGCATTGAAAAGTCCTACATGCAAACCCTAAAAATAGCCTTTCAAGACAGCTCTTGAAAAAGGTCTTGATTCTAGTTTGCATGTTACATCACTATGAAGCTTTCGAAAAACCCACAAAGAATATCCAAACATGCGTCGAAGATTCCAACATGCAACCCCTAAAAATAGCCTCCGAAGTGAAGACTGCTGAAAGTTATCATCTCATCTTGCATGTTATACCATTGTGTAAGTCTCGGAAAACCCAAAAATATTCTCCAAACATGCATCGAAAAACTCCACATGCAAACCCTAAAATCTGCTTCTGAAGGTGATACTTGCTAAAAATAGAAAATTGTCAGATCTGGGTCAAATTTTGTAGGCAAGTAGTTTAAAGTGTCCTCGATGCAATGTAACGATTAGAATTTCAAAAGTGCTGAGAAAATGTCCCCAATCAGGACTTACTAAAAATAGTAATTTGTCAGAATTCAATGAAATTTTGCTAGGAACCTACTGGAAGCCTACTCTATGTATTGCCAAGCTCAGACTTTAATTCACTCACCCAATTTGACTTCAAACTGACCAAAAGACTCAAAACCCGAATTCTCAGACTTGGCCAAAATCTCAAGTTTAAGCTTAAAGACGGGCACATCCCCGAAAAGGCAGACAGCAGAAAAAGACAGAAAGAGAGAGAGACAAAACCAAAGCCAAAAGACCAAGAACGGAGCAAAAATTAGGGGGTCCCCATTTTGAATGGGGTGATGAGTGAAAAGGTCACAACACTACATGGCCGAGAGTGCAAGAAAAGCATCAAAACGTTTAGATTAAAACTCCCTAGCAAGTAGGTTTTGGGCACTAGGCTTGCATTAGAATAAAACTGTGGTAAGCCCTAGTGTAGAAAAGCAAAAGTTACCCAAGTTTATAGGCAATGGATCAAAGGACCCTCTGAGGCACTTTAAGACTTGTGAAACAATTTGGACAGCAAATGGGCAAGTTGATAAGACAATTTGGCTACAATCTTTTCTAGCCACTTTACGAGGTGTAACAATTGACTAGTATACAGAAATTGACCAATCCTCTTAAAACGCATGGGAGAGATTAAAGAAGGCCTTCAGAGAAGAGTTTAAGTTGCTTTGTGATGATAATGAAATAGTAACAAAAATTTACAATACAAAACAAGGTAAGCATGAAAACATACAAGCTTATAATCATAGACTTAAAGAATTGCTTGTAAAGTTAGAAAAAGAACCAGCTAGTGGTCTCAAGAAAAAAGATGATGGTAGTAACACCCTCTTCCCATGCAGAAGCCTACAAACGGGCAATGGATATAGAAAGTGAAGACAAAATGTCCTCCTGTGGTAAAAGAAAAAGAGGAAGATGGAAGTTTGGATAACAATAGTGACAATGAATTAGGAACGGTACAAGCACTTCAGAGGGCCATGCTTTAAATATTGAAATAATTGAAGTTGGAGAAAGAAACCAATTAACTATGGTCTCTTGAGTGCAAAAATGAAGGTCACAACAAAGGTAATTGTCATAGAAAATGTTTTGTGAGATATGCCAAGTTATGGGTCATTCAATAAAAGTGTATCCATATAATTTGAAGACCAAGAGTACCCAAGTACTCTTTACACAAGAAGAGTAATCCACTCCACCGAAGCCATAGAATGCATCTCCAAGTGGTTATCGAAATCAAAGAGGAGGTCAAAAGAAAATATAGTACAACCCCAAAGGACGTTCGATCATACGATGCCAACAATGTAATGAATGAGAACACTTTGCAAGAGATTGCTAGCACAAGCAAGACAAGTTGCAACTATTGTGCAAATGGTGTGGACCTAAAGACCATGAAGACATCAATTGTCTAAAGCAAAAGGCCAATGTCAACATGATTGATGTAAGGCATAATGAATTATTGGCTATTACTCTTGCCCAAGCAAAGAAGGTTGTGTACCCAAAACCATGTACAAAAAAAGAAAGGCTTCATGAAGCAAAGGTCGAAGCGGAGAATGCTATGGCTAATGAATGACACCACTCAAATGAAAATACAATAACAAATTAATTACAAGTCGGTACAAATATTACAAGGCAAGTACTTCAAACTATTGTAACAATTAAAGTAGTGGATTTATTACAAAATATTCCTAAACTTCGAAAGACTATTGTATTGAGGAACAATGAGATGATGTATGCTACAACCCATCCGGAATCTAGCAAGAACGAAAACCCAATAGCTAAACCTCATTGTCGAGCAACCAAGTGATTGATCCAATGCTACTGATACTTAACATGACAAAGAAACCAGTAGTGGTGAATATGCAGATCCTTCGAAGGAATATCACCAATAAAATTGTTGATGGTGGGTCTGTTGTGAACATACTTTTGAAAGACACTTGGAGAAGTCTAGGCAAGTCAACCATTTGGCCCCCAACTTTTCAACTAGTCAGTGCATATCAACAAGGTATTAAAGTGATTGGAGTTTTAAAGGGCAAAAAGGTAATTATCGGAACCCAAGGATTTCTATTTAATTTTGTGCTCATTTCATTCTAGAAGAAAGCATATGATGCATTATTAGGTCGAGATTGGTTGGTAATAGCCAAATCCAACCACAACTAGAAAAAGAATACAATCTCCATTGAGAACAAGGATTGGAAGTATATAATCAATTTGAAAATCCAAGCAATCAATGAGGAAGCAGCTTCCTCGGATTCATTAGATTTAGACACCGAAGAAGAATGGATGGAGAAACAGGATCAAGGTCTAAAGGAACCAAATGATGAAGGTATTTTGGAATTACAATCATGTTTGAAGGATGAAACAAATTCTCTCTATGGCTTATTTCATTAGTAAATGGAGGATTAGAAAGTATTTCCATCAAATTGTAATTTTATTGAAGCTAAAAAAGACGAACGAGGATTGTGTGATGATAAGAAGCCAATGAAGAATGACTTGGAAAAAATGGATAGTTTGTGTTAGGCACTGTACAAGATTCACCAAAGTCGACAATTTTGGTTCCAGCAAAACCACTAGATTTCACTAACAATTTCCAAATTAATGAAGTTAGATGAGGACATGCTTCACAAGGAATTTATAGGAAAAATGCCATACAATAGATTAGATGGAAAAAGAAAAAGATTATTTAAGTGAGCGAAAAATAAAAGTGGGCTCCATATGGAAGAAACAGAAAAAATAATAATATAAATTCAAGCTTGTGTGGGGTGGAAAAGTCAAATATTAGGAAATTAAATATTAAAGATACCCCTGATACCATCGTACGGCCTATGTCTTTCCATATCATACAATTTGCACCTCCACCAACCATCGTACAATCTGCATATCATACCTTCCTACAATCTGAACATCCACCATCAGCTAGACAACTTCTGCATTTTTCAGTTGTCACTCTTACCAACTATTCCCTACTATAGTCCTGCAATTCAGAAATTAGGCAACTTTTGCATAGTTTGAGTTGTGGGCGATCAAAAATACTTGACCCCTACTACACACCGTTGTACAACCTCCTACATGGGTTTGGTTCAAAAAAAATTGGTTTGTTGTCAGAGTTTGACTAAAGCAAATGTAGTTGGTTCTTCCTTAGATTGTGACTTTGGCAGAAAAAAGAAAATTCCTCATACAAATTGGTGAACTGTATGAAAGTGCATTCCTAGAATATGGGGATATTGAACACTAATTTCATGCTTGTTGTACTATTTTGATTCAATGATCGATTGGGTACACCATTCTTAGCCTCTAGTGTGCAATTGCATGGGGTCCCTTGGTTGGTTGGTCCTAAGCATTATTCATATATTGGCATATGTTTGTTAAACACTCCAAAACTCTATTTTTTGGCTTTATAAGCATTGTTTTTTGCCTATAAAATCATGAAAATGGTGTGTGCCATGAAGATCCATGTGGTTTTGAAGGTCTTCATTTGGGGAAGAGGCTCGACCCCTTGACCTCGCGAGGGGCACTACCCCCAAAGCCTCCCAAGGGGTACTACCCCTCAACCCGTTAGAGGCATTACCATAAGACCCCCACCAAACTCATTTGATTTGCCAAGTACTCTCCAAGTCTAAGTTTGCGAACTATGCTTCCAAGTTTGCCTAAAGGTCTTTGTCTACAATATTGTCATCAATTTGTAAATTCCTCGCTAATGTCACTTAATGCTTACTTGTTTTCCTTGTCATCTAGAAGACAACTTTTTCTTTTGGAGGGATGATGTAGTTAGTGTACAATGCCTATTACTATGATTTGATAATATGGTTTATCCAACTATGAATTAATTGTTTGTCAGCTTTAAGAGGTTATAAGAGTTTGTTGATAGTTGTATTCCTCTTAGCAACTATCAGGTCCTTTAAATAGATTTTGCATCGTTAAGGAAATCAGTATGATCTAGTATAATCGAGTTTGTTCCTTGGCTAACCATCTATGGTCTACTTCTATTCACTATTTGAAGTATTCATTTTATCATATAGGAGAGTAAATAAGGACTACACAACCATTTTTCTCATTATTTGAAAGCTCTAATCCTAGCGATTGGGAATACTTGAATGAGGTAATAAATGACGATTTTGAGGGGCTTTAAATCACTAAGTATTGAAGATAGCAAAGATCATATTATTAGCTTTGCATGTTTCTATTGGGTAGGATAAGATGGCTAACAGTGGAGGCTTATATATTGTACCCTCTTCGCTTTCTTGGTAAACATTTACTCCTCTATTTGATATGTACTATTAATTTTGTTCACTACTTCAAGTATTCATTTTATCAAATAGGAGAGTAAACAAGGACTACACAACCATTTTTGTCATCATTAGAAAGCTTTGATCCTAGTGATTGGGAACATTTGAACGAGGTAATAAATGAAAATTTTAAGGGGATGTAAATCATTAAGTAGCCTCAAGGAGCCAGGCCATAAACATCGAAGATACATCCAAGTTGACTCGGAAACGATACGTTGACAGCAAAGATTTCGCACCCAAAATGGCTTTTATTGCCCCCAACGCCTCCTCCTCATGGGTTTTAAAGATTTTCTTCAACCTGGCATTAGAAATCGCCCCTCGAAACGCCATTTGCCACTCTCTAGCTCCCAAGCAGATGGTACTATCCATGGAAAAATTGGTGCAGAAGTGAAACACCGAGCTTGTTTTAAACATTGGTTGCTGTCGTTCGTAGCAATAGTTAATGAGGTTGCTGACATCGCATTAAAGACCACCATCACTCCTCCTCAGCCCTACGCCCACCACTTGTGCAAAAGCGATATTGCTAAGCACTGGTGTACTAGTCATGCTCCTCTATGACTTGAATGGCATTCTTAGAAAGCCAATCCGCATCACCATTCCCTTCTCGATAAATGTGGGAGATCTTAAAATCTTCCAAGCCATCTAGTGCCTCCAAAATTTGAGTTAACCATTTACTCAATTCCAGTTCGGGGTAGCCCTTCTTCTAATCGCATTAATGGTGATCATTGAATCACCCTCCAAATGTATCCTTCTCGCCCCCAAGCTCTTACCTAGCTGAAGTCCCAACCAAGCCGCTTGGAACTTGGCTTCATTGTCTGTCCCATCTACTAGTCTTCTTGCCCATACTGCTAACCGCTCACCCTTGTGATCACAGATAATACATTCGGCACTGGAAGGACCCAGATTACCCTGTGCTACCCCATCAAAGTTCATTTTGATCCATCCTTCGTCTGGAGGGTGCCATTTCACATCCACCCTTGGAGTTACGCAAAAACAAGGGGGATTGTTACTAGCATGTTGATTGTTATGTATCTGTACAGAATTAAAAAAAAAATGTTCTAATTTTTTTCCTTTTTTTTTCTTTATTTTCTTTAAGTAATTTAGCCAATACAATAGTAGTGTAAGGTTGTTGTAATGACCCCTTCCTAGGCAATGTAGTTGATTCAAGGGTTAGCCTATCATTCAGACCCTCGTAGACTGACAGGTGTGTTTAGAGGGTTATTTTAGCAGTTATCCAGCGTTTGGGGACACTACTCCATCAGTTGATTCAGGTTTTGGGCCTTGGCAGGGACTTGTTGTGACTTTTTCACACATTGCCCCATTCAAAATGGGGACCCCCCTAATTTTTGCTCCATTCTGGTCTTTTGGCTTTGGTTTTGTCTCTCTCTCTCTCTCTCTCTCTCTCTCTCTCTGTCTCTTTCTGTCTCTTTCTAATGTCCGCTTTCCGGGGATGTGCCCACCTTTGAGCTTAAACGTGAAATTTTGGCCCAGTCTGAAAATTAGGGTTTGTATTTCTCTGGTCAATCTGAAGTCAAATGAAGTGAATAAATTGAAATCTGAGACTAACGTTGTTGTCAGCATGCTTCCAACAAGTTTCCACTAAAAGTTTCATCAAATTTCGACAACTTACTATTTTTAGTAAGTGTGCAATTTAGGGTGTTCTTTCAGCATTTTTGAAGTTTCGAGTGTCACGATGCATTCAGAACATGTCAAGCTGCTCGTCTGCAAGTTTTGAGCCAGAACGGACAACTGTTTATTTTTAGTAAGTTCAACTTCCGGAGCAGATTTTAGGGTTTATATGCAGATTTCTTCAAAATGCATGTCTAGAGATTCTTTCTGGTTTTTCTAAAACCTACGCAATGGTATAACATGCAAAATGAGCCGATGACTTTCAGAATTCAGCCTTTAGAGGCTATTTTTAGGGTTTGCATGTTGAGATTTTCTTTGCATGTCTGCATTTTCCTTGTGGGTTTTTCGAGACCTTCGCAACGATATAACATGCAAACTAGGATCAGAACTTTTTTAGGAGCCGTCTTCAGAGGCTATTTTTAGGGTTTGCATGTCGGAGTTTTCAACGCATGTCGAGTGTAAGAACCCTGGTGGTTCTCAACCCCGAAACCCTACTGAAATGCTGTTTGAGAGTTTTTTGTGTATTTTGTATGTTTTGTGGTTTTTTGGTATTAACATAAAAAGCTGCGATTTTATCCTAAATTGCTTTAAAAATCCAAAATAAATGCTAAGGCAATAAAACTGCTTGGAAATTGACCAGAACATATAGGCGCACCAATTTATTAATTTTCCAGAGTTTCAACAATAACAAAATCTGAACAATGAATGAAATATAACATTATTATAAAGGAACCTGATGGCGGCTGCAGCAGCATAGAAAGAATGAAGAAGATTGTACGGCTAGCTTGCATCTCCAGCACAGAACCTCAAGAAATCTCCAGAAACCCCATACGCATTAGATCCCTCTGTCAGATGTTGGAAACTGAAGGCGTTTCTTCTGGAAATAGAAAGTACTGCCCTGCAAGTACAGAACTGTACAGCCCTGCAGCAAGAAGAAATATGGTATGGCTTTATTGGTAATGGTGCCAGAACTCTGTAAAAATATCTCTGTGAAGTCGTCTCAAATGCTAGATGGATATTCTCTGATAAACCCTGCCTGAATCAATCAGTAAGCTCAGTCTGTAACCTCTGTGTGAAGTCACCAAGATGCAATCTTCAACTGGTATTGCACAGTCTCAGTATGCCAAATTCTGAAGAGGTATTGTTCCCCAGAATCGATTCGCCTGCTGAAACCCTAGGTTTTGCAAACTCCAATGCTCAAAGCAAAAAGACAAGACAAATTTGAATAACATATCATAATGGTTCGATTTGTCTTTCCTGTGAATATATATCTCTCTTCAAAAATTCGACCCAATAGCTCTTTTTAATAATCATTTAATGAAATGATTAAATTCGCCTTTTAGACTTAGGAGAAATTATAAATAATTAAATGACGTCTCATAAATGAATAATAATTATTCATTATGTCAAATATATCACTTTATTATAAAGTATTAAAAATACTTTATAATATACCATTTAATTATTAATATTTAAATATATTAATAAAGTGACTTTAATATAAAGTCAAAATATTAAATATTTAATAATCATTAAATACTCCTTATTTCTCCATCTGACATCAAAACAAAGTTTTGAACCAAAAATACAGCGCAACTTAAATCGAAAAACCACTCTGAATGATTGCGAAGGCCCATGCAAAGCTACAAAACAAGTTAAGATCCTCTGCACACATCTCACCCGAGGATCGAAATAATAGGCTAACCACATAACCAGCTGCGCTGACTAGGATGGGGACATCACATCGAATGATTCTTTATGGGTTTTTCAAGAGCTTCGCAGTGATGTGACATGCAAAGCAAGATGATCAGTTTTCAGAGACTTACTATTTTTAGCAGGCCCATTCCGGCAACTGCCCAGCGCATCAGAACCACAAACAGGGCGAAGTGCAACAGAAACAAGGTCAAACGGAGGTCATTTGATATACATGCAAGTCAAATTAGGGTTTCCAGCGTCGGGACCCAAAATGAGGGGTAAAATGTCAAAATTTTCGAAAACTGGTGTATCCCATTATGATCAGTATCTTTTAAGCTATCCACCGGTAAAATTTGAAGGCAATCGAAGCACTTACTATTTATAGTAAGGCATTCCAGAAACTGGCTAAAAATAGTAAACCAGCAGCAGGCGCCAATATGAACAAGCAAGTCATCCGATGAGGAGCACATCATTCGAATTTCAAGTCAAACGGAGTTGTGAAGGTCTCAGAAACAGGTAGTTGCTATAAATAGTAAACCACCTTCAGAAACTGGCTAAAAATAGCGGGTCAACTCGAGATGCTAGTGTGAACAGGCTAGGTATGTCATGAAGATCTTGTGGTTAAAATTTCAAATCAATCTGAGCTTCAGAGATGTGAAAATCAGAAGACTTACTATATATAGCAGGGCATGGACAAGCTAGCAGAAGCAGGTGTGAAGAAAATTCTAAGTCAGAAGGTTCGTCCTTCACCACATGTGAAATGCACCCACCTCACAGGAAGAAGCTGGATAAATATTCTAAGGCATGAAGTTCATCCTGCAGGCTACCCCAAATGTGCCCAAGATCAAAGATGCTAAGTGGATAAAAATATGCTGAGTGTTAAATTCCTCCTTGGGGTCCCATATGCGCCCTCATGCTAAGAAGAGGTTGATTTTGAAAATTTCTAAGGCATGAAGTAAATCCGCCTCACCCCTCTAAATGCGCCCATGCAAGGTGGTGGCTAAGAAAATTCTAAATGTTAAAGTTCATCCTCCTACATAGGCTAAATGCGCCCTCACTTCAACTAGGAAAAGACAAATTTTAAATCCTCTTGCACATGTAAAATGCGCCCAAGGTGACATGAGTGGAAGGCATTGAAGGTTAAATCCACCTCACTATGCCAAATGCGCCCATCCTCCTCAAGGTATAAAATGCGCCCAAGGTGACATGAGTGGGAGGCGTTGAAATAAAATGTCCACCTCAACATATGAAATGCGCCCATACATGCTAAGAAGGGGACAAAGTGTTGACTTTCTTCATCACCTTTGAATGCGCCCATGCAAGCTAAGAAAAGACAAAAGAATCTAAGGCGTCCTCCATATCATATGAAATGTGCCATGCAAAGGAATCTAGGACGTCCAAGATGAAAGTAAAAATAGAGGAAATTTACCAAGGCGTCTATGTTGAACAAAGTGAAGCTGGTTGGTGAATATTGCTAAGGCGTTGAAATAAAAAATATCCTCCTCAAGGTGGTAAATGCGCCCAAGGTGCATACTAGAATCAAATTTGAAAAGGTGGCAAAAGGCGTTGAAATAAATTAAGTCCTCTTCAATAGGCTATATGCGCCATGAGGAAGATAAATGAAAACATGCTAGGCGTTGGAGTTAATTCTTCCATGAGGCCTATGTGCGCCCAAGCTAGTAATAAGGTGGTGGAATATTTTGCCTAAGTGTTAATATTTAAATTTCACTTCCTTAGAAGAAATACACCTAGACTTGAAGGAGTGATGAAATTTTCTGAGGCATGAATGAATTCGCAAGAAGAAGTCAGAGGATGCCAACTTCGCAAAGATGATGAAAATTTCCAAGTCAAAGCAGGAAAATACACCCAGGGATGAAGAATTGGATTAAATTTGATGAGAAAATATTTTCCTAAGGTTTAAAATTCAAAAAATTAAATGTACCCCTTCGTTGTAGACCCATGAATTCAACACGTTCTGAAGGGAATTTTCTTTTGTGTATTGAAGATCTTCGACAAAGAATGGATTTTCAAGTCCTCTGCGCTTTGCCAAGACTATCAAGATGGAGAATTTGATCAACACTCGAAATAATGAATTTTCCTAAGGAAAATTTAAATTTTTCTAAGGCAAAATGAACAAAATGTGTCTTCAAGAATAAACTGCTTCAGATGATGAATTTGAAATTGATTGACTAGATGAATTTGATTGAATTCTTCATGAGATGAATCTTTCAGAGTCAGAGATGAATAAAACTAAATGTCAGAGCTTTAGCTGGTGAGTTAAATTTCTTAAAGAATAAATTTGAAGTGAATGTTTTCAAAATGAATTTAAATGCTAAGTACGCCAATCAAGATGAATCTTTTGGAAATTCTAGAAGGTCAAGATTCTAGACGCCAGGTGACAAGTGTTGAAATTGCCAGAGGGAGGGAAATTCGAATTCCTGCTGTGAAGTAGTGGAGATTTAATGAATTAGCTAAACTTGGCTTCCTTCTAGAATTCGACTTGCCTATATGAGCTAAAAGTTGATTCATTTTTTCTCCATCATTTGAAGAGTACGACTTGAGCTCTGAAATAGCAAATTGCAGTGCAGGCTGAGAGTTGTTGAAGAAGTTCGAATCCAAGCTTGAAGCTAAACTTTAAAAGTGCGAAATTTGAAGAAGTTTGAAGTTGCTGAAAGCAAAGTTGGCCGATTTTCTAAGTTGTGAAGTTGCTGAAGCTTGCAGAAAACTTTCTAAGTGTTGAAAGTTCGAAATTGTTAGAGGAGAAGTTGAGGTTTGCAAATGAAATATGATGTTGCAACTTCTCAATTTTAGAAGTCGATTGGCAGTCCCTGCATGTTATTTTTTTTTTTTTTTTTAAATTGTTGATGGCTGTTTATTATTTTGCAGGATGGCTGAAGTAAGAGCAACTGGCAGAGATAGTAATGCTGCATCCAGGCAGGCTGTTATCAAGAAGCTGAGCAAGCCTTTCCTGCCGGAGTCAAAATTCACTTCGAAGTTGGGCAAGCTAGCTGATACGAATTTAGGATCTTTCAACATGGAGGCCTTTAAAAGTCGAATGATGGGAGTTGGCAGTCATCGTCCTTCAATCACTTCGCACAATATTGTTTGAAATGGATTATTTGCAGCTGTTGGTTTCCCACCAGCTATTCAGTGTCCAAAGCTGATGATGGAGTGTGCTAACTACTATGATTCTGATCATAGGTCCATTGTTTCACCTGATGGTAGATTGTTCGCCAACCTCACACCTGCAGCTATCGGTGAAGCCTTCGGAATCCCATCGCATGAGAAGATGGTTTACAAGACAAGAGAATGTGCTGAGCGAATGTATGCTTCAACGTTCGAGAGATGTGCAGAGATGATCAACTCTCGCTGGATGAACAAGCCCAAGCCCTCTCATACGAAGTTACCAAAGTAGATTATATTAGACGATTTGAAGCAGGAGTATTGCGACTTGATCATGATGCTTAGCAGAGTTGGAGGCTACCCCCAGGCGTTTATCTTTGAGCCATGGATGTTTTATTACATAAACCTCGTGTTGGAAGGGAAAGAACACATCAATTGGGCGGTGATGATTAGTGACAATTTACATGAGCAGCTCCGGAGTTTGAGAAGGACAAAGACATTTTACATGGGCTCCTACCTTGTTTACATGTTGGCTAGTGTGACGAAGTACAGAGGAATTTCATATAAGGAGCCAATTGGTTGCGGCTCTCATCAATTCAAAATCCATGAGGCTTGTCCGCAATTGCACCTGACGAGCACCTCCCATTACAAGAGGGCCAATGATGCCTTTACAATGCATATAAAGAGATCACTTTAGCAGCAGACTCATCATAGGATCTCGAGGGAAGCTCAGGAATTGATAGAAAGTTATGGGTGTTGGTTCATTCAGTTTCCAAAATTTTCTTACATCAGGCTGCAAGGTTTTTCTTCATACCCATATAGATTGCCTAAGTACCCAACGAATAAAATCTTGATGTTAGAGATATCTAGGCAACTTGTTGCCTATGATAAGATTCAGAAAAGAAAGAAGAAGGGAGGAATTGACTTCCCAATCATCATGGGGAATTCAAACGAGGTGTGTCCTTCACTTCAGGCAGCCAGAGAAGCTGAAAATGAGCTTCAATTCTTTCATTTTTCTTATCACACCAACAGACAGCATTATGACCCACACAACAATATCAGATGGATACTATCAGAAGAGTTCAAGCATAAGGCAAATATTGAGGATTACTGGGCTAATACATCAGATGAGGCTGAAGTCAGGAAAAGAATGTTTTCGAGGCTACCATTGGGTATGATCAGGGAGTGTGAAATTATTCCAGCACCGGACCAAGTGGACGAGGACATGAACGTTCTCCATCCAGATTATGAGGTAGTGAGAGACACGCCACTTCCACTCCTAGATTGGTCGGAGCCAGAAATAGCTGATCTAGACACGCTTTGTATTTCAGTCATGACTTTCACCAGAGCCTGGATTGAAAGGCATGTGAGCAGATTGAAGGGTAGGCCAATTTCCTTGACCTACAATTTGATGGGAGATCACAGGACACTGACTACCAGCAGGAAGAAACAGATTACTCGAGGCCCAGAATCTCGAAAGAAGGAGCCAATTCGGCCGAAGCCAGTTCAGCCAGAGCCTCCGAGAGTTGTGATTGAGTCACCTAGGCCATTGGAGACACGTTCTCCAAGTATACAAGAGGTTTCACTTTTTGCTGATCAAAGAAATGCATTGAATCAGAAGCAGGAGGTACATGAAGAAAATCAGCCACCACGGAGAGAATCAGTTGGCCAAAGTGTTAATGCGCCCACTGGAGATGATCAGTAGGAGGAAGATGAGGAAACTGCTACTGACGCTCACTTCCAACATGAGCTTGAGGCGGCTCTAGAGGATGATGCAATTTCAGGAGATACTCAGCCATTAGAGGCCGATGAGCCTCGCCAGAATGAAATTGAAGTAGAACAAGTCCGTGAGGAAGAAGCTAGAGGGGAGCAGTCGTTTGATGTACAGCAGGTGGTACCTGATTGGCTTAGAGATAGAATGAGAAGGAGCTCTAGTGAAGAGGCTGATCCGGCGGTAGAGATGGAGGAATTTTTGAGTAGGATCAACACACCTCCAACTAAGAAGAGAGCTCGGAAATTCTCAAAGATCTCAACAGATGAGGATGGCTCTCGCACCCTTCACGTTGATGTGCCTAGGGTTGATTGTGATCGAGATGAAGCAGTACCGGAGAATTACATGATCACCACTTTGGAGTTAGGTCATCCCACCGGAGCACAAATCATTGAGGAGTGCGATAACTCCTATCTGGCGCTTAAGGACAGATTGCTCAGGACTGAAGGGAAGTACAAGAAATTGAAGGAGCATAAGACTTTGATAGGATACGTGCAGCATTTGTCTCATCCTTATGGGCAGGAGATTCCGGCACTTGAGCTTCCAGCTGAGCTATGTAGGGAATCAGTTAATGACCTAGAAGATTTGATGAAGATGGCACAGGGGGCAGACAAATGGGTTATAGGTGTTCGTGCCAAGACAGAGAAATTCATGGAAGATCTTGCTCATGCTTACTAGCAAGCTTTCAGCATTATGGCACGAGTGGAGGCAATTGATCAGGCCTGGGGTGATGCTTTTGTCTATCGGAGCAAAGTTATTCAGCGGTTGGAGGCATTGATGCATACTCCTTTGCAGATGCTGATTGATGGAGGAGTGATTCAGGAAGGAGATAGGTACGATTTTACCAGCTGGTACTCTTCAATAGTCACAGGACGTGGGTTCTTTGATGCAGCACAAGCAGATTCAGCCAGAGTCAAGAAGGATATGACGAACATTATTGATGGAGACCTGAATACCTTGGAGGCAATCTTTGCTAGAAGGTTGAATTCTGATGAGGTGACTACTGATGGATTGAGGAGTGGGCTACTGCCTTTCTTTTCAGAGGTGAAGTCTTTTGTGCAGGGATGACTTTGAAAACATTTCGACTTTCTCCAGCTTGATTCAAAATACACATGATGCTCTAGTTGCTTGGAGAAAATCTTGCACACGGCATGGACAGTCTGTCACGGTGTTGGAATTTCAGCTTGATCATATTCCACCGATCTCGGTTCAGGAGGTTGAGGCTATGCTTACCAGGTTCATTGATTTTGCAGCGAAGGAGAAGGAGAATGGAAATGCACTTCTGGATGATGACCTTCTAGAAGACTGATTGTGGGCATTAATTGCCTTTACTATTTTGGGAGTGAGTGGGAATCTTTGATTCATTTATTGTACCACTCCCCATTCTGACAGTTTTTAGGGTTAGGGCTGAGGTGGCTTAATCTTAGCCATTTATTTGATTGTAATCTAAGCCGTCCACTGGACTGGGCTATCTATAAAAGGGGCATCCCCCTCATTTGTAATTCATTAGAATTAGAAGTAGAAATTGGATCAAACTAGAGCAGAGAGATTGATAGTATAGTTGTGAAGCTTAGCATAGCATAGTTTGAAGAAGAAGGAAAGTTTTCCTTTTGAAAACTTTGTAAGAGATTGTTGTGAAAAACTTTCATAATAAAAGATCTTTCATTGATGGTGAAATTCGTCTTTGTTATGGATAGCTAGCGAGGTTTCTTCATCCCTTCTACTTCAAGTAGCGTAAAGTAGCTTTAAGTAGCATAGTTTTCATTTCATGCAAGTAGATGTTAGCTGTGGATTTGTGGTGTTAATCGAGGCAACTTCGTTTTAGTCCATACCACTAGCAGCTTGCTGACGGCAAGTTTGCCTTGTGTGGTCAACTGGAGCATTTTATAAGCCTAACTTCAGTTATAATTCACGCCTTGGTATGCGTCGTCTTGACGGTGTCTTGATGTTGATTTGTAACTTGAAAAATTCTCGCTATCCCCTTGAAGATTGCACCAACTTTGTGTAAGTTGTCCAGCGTGAGGTGGAGCAGAGTTTGGTTGAAGTTTGCCGAAATTGATCCCACATCTCGTCTTTAGATAGAACATATATTTTCTTATCCCTATACTCATTTACATTCCGCACATTTCTAGTTAGTTTTAGGAAAATTCATACCCCAATGCTAAATCATTCGCACAAAATCCCCTTCCAATCATTAACCGGTTGTCAACTGCAAACCTTTTGAACAATTGTGTAAGTCCCCTTGTAAAAACAGCATATCACAACGAACCTACTAAGGGTATTCCAAAGCATTTCGGAACCTTGGAGTTGAATGTGCGATCTTTCTCGCAATCTTAGCGTGCGGAATTCTTTGATCAAGAGAGAATGGAGTAGCCTTCGGATTACTTTGTTTTGCTGATTGGTGCAGTCACAAAAGTCACATCAATAGGACTTATAGAGTCAGTTTCAGGCACTTACTATTTATAGTAAGTCAGGCAGGCAGGAGTTGCTATTTCTAGCAGGGCACTTGGTTCAGTTGTTCAGTTCAATTTTGACCCAATTTGACAGTTTGGAGAACAAATAGTGAATATCAAAGCATTTAATGATATTGGGAGAAATATTTAAGTTGTGACTTTATAATATAAAGTCAATTAATTAAATATTAAAATATCAATGGAATAATATAAAGTATTTAATACTTTATATTAAAAGGGACGATTATTGATGACTTATTTATTCAATAATAATTTATTAAAAAGCAACGCCATATTTTAATTATTTCTCCTAAGTTTGAAGGGCGAATTTTATAATATTTTAAATGCTCATTCACTTGCTTTTTTGGGTCGACTTCTTGAGAGAAGATATATATTTCACAAAGACAAATCGAACTCATTATGTTATGATTATTTTAATTTGTCTATTTTTCTCTCTTAGAGCATTGGGGTTTGTGAAACAAGGGTTTCTACAAATCATTGGATTTTGGAGAACGTTCCCTCTTCAGAATCAGACACACTGAGATTGTGAGATACTAGTTGAAGCTTGTCAGTTGAGTGGCTTCATTCAGAGGTCATTACAGAGCTTATTGTGAAGTTTTTCATCAAGAGATTGGATCGATTTACCTCCAGCAGTGAATCTTTTTAATTGGCAATGTCTATCCAACATCTAACACAAGTTTCAAGGTGGTACGGATTTCTCTTTTGCTGGTTTGGGCCATACTTTTTCAGCAGCAAGGGCCGTACTTCTCTTGCAAACTGAGACGCCTTGCTTTTTTGTCTTCTGGCTTCATCATTGTGGACGCCTAGGGTTTCTGGAGCCTTTGCATCAATTTCGAGGTGGGATATTGCATTACTGCATTCAGCCATACCATCTCATGCTTCTTTTCAGGTGCCTGCAAGCTTATTCAGGTTCTCAATAAATAGCTTGCCTTTTTACTTGAATGTTTGAATCTCGTAGTTGTAATTATTCTGAAAGATCAATAAATCATCTAGCATCAAATTCTAAGCTGTATTCTGTCATATTTAATCTTCTGGTATTTTATTTTATTTTTTCAAGCATTTCTTTCCAAAATCGCAATTTCTCTTTATTTGCAGAAAACCCTCAAAAAAGTCAAAAACAACAAAACAAACAAAAATATTGCATTCACCGTTAGAAGTTTGGGTTGAGAGACACCTGGTCTCTTACAGCTACTACATGATTGCAACTTTTACCAATTCTTCATTGGAAATAGACGATCATTTGTCTAGTGGTAATAAGGATAATTTCAAATTTGTAAACACAGTAACCACTCTAGTTCATCTATGCGAAACCTTATTGATCATCTTGTAACCTAAAACCCTTGGATATTCAAAATCTCACATTTCAAGTTTTGACTTCTATAAAAAATTCGAAGCATACAATTATAACGCCTTGTAACTATAAGTTTTGGAAATCTATCTTTGTTTGTGTTCATGATTGATAGTGATTTTTTTGTGTATATACTTATTTTGAAAATGATCTTAATAGTGAAAATAATGACAGCAAAAAGGGCATACTTGCAATGGTAGATAGTGAATTTTGGATGACAAATAGCTAAGCAAGTAGGACTAAATTTATCTTTTAAGTAGCCATCCTCTAGTACTTCCACTACTAGATGTACAAACAAAATGCTTCAATACTAAGTGTCCCACAAAAATATTGTGTAGTGAGAGAAAGTTCAAAAGTAACAACTAAGTCAAGAAATCATTTATAGTTAGGTACCTCTTTGAGTTTATTGGTTATTATATCCCGTGCCAAATGAGAAAGAAATCCACCAGCAACTGATAGTAGCTGTGCCATGCGTGTGAATACTGCCCGAGGCCGCTTCCCCCAATAAGAAGATATAGTATCAGGACTATAAACCAAAGGCAGTGTTTCCTCATCTCCAGGGACTGAAACCTGTGAGCCCAAACTCAATTTAGTATGAAAATCCTCAAAGCTGTCACTATATAAACAAAACATTTATCAAATGGAATTCTGAAAAACAAGCATTTTTGTTCTCTTGGTAAAAATGGTTCAAAATGGTAAACAAAGACAGGAAAAAGTTATGTCCTGCCTAGAACCAAAGAGTTAATTCTAACTTGTCATGAGATATTAAACTGATTATAACCAAAACTAGGAATGTTATCCCAATAAATTATGGTGCAGGACTAAAAAAAGAACATTTCCCCTTGTGAAATACAGCTAAATGCATCACTCCTGAAATTTCAAATGTACATGTCAAGAACTCAATTTTACTATTGCATAACTTAAACCTGAACAGATATGTAAACACTCTTCAAAAACTTGTTTTATCCTCACCATGCATGAGTGAATTTCGCACTGCCTATTAATGCAGAGATAATTATAATACAAAAGTTTAGCAGAATGAATTGCGATCAAATTTATATTCAAGAATTACTTAAGCTAAATTCAATTACTGGGATTTTTAATTTTTAAACTCCAATCTGCAAAGGCAATTCTTCAAAGTTAATTCAAAATATCTTTTTCCAAGTACTACTTGGCAAAAACGCCTATACTAAGATAAGATCCTAATTAGATTTATCAATTTGTCACAACATTTTACTACTATATCTTGTTAAGTTGTTAAGGTTGAAGCCATCTGCAATTTTCTGGTTCCTAATGAATTATATAGCTTACTAAATATTGAAATTTTATCTGATTGTCACAACACTCTAGTACTATTTCCTTTAATAGTTAAATGATCTAGGTGGCCTCTCCCAATACAACTCCCATGATATCATCAAGACCATTATTGTGGCTTGAGGTACTGCCAACTCATGTTCCATGGTCTACAGTACTTTGAAACACTCTGCTGAGGTTCACTGTTATCTCCAAGATCACCAATTCATCTCCACCAGATGCTGCAACCACATTTTCCATGGTGAGAGACAATCTGGGTAGATCAGACACAGCATCATCCAAGCATGCAACAAAGCTTACATAATTACCATCACTGCCTAACCACAACAAAGTATGTTACCCAATTAAACTTTGGAGCAGAACTAAGAAAATAACATTTCCCCTTATAGATAAAGCTAAATGCATTGTTCCTGATATTTCAAATATACAAGTCAAGAAGTCAGTTCCCCTACAGCAGAATTTAAACCTAACCAGGTATGTAAACATTCTTTCGAAGACTCTCTGCTGCAGCCTATCATGGTTTAAAACTTGCTCAGGAGAAGGGTGTGAGAAAAGTTTGGTTGGAGCTGAACATCATTAACTGTCTAAAAAGGGTCAATTCTCCCTCCTGGTCGATTGAGCACATTATTGAGGACTCTATTGCTATATTAAATATTTTCAAGAGTCTTATATTTCCCATATGTATAGGGAAGCTAATGGTTTAGCTGATTTCCTTGCAAATTTGGGAGTCTCCTCGACTAGGTATTGGGACTCTAACGACCACATTCCCCATCTAACTCCAATCAATTGTTAAAAATGATCAAATATCACATGTTTCATATGCTGCAGGGTGGAATCAGATTTAGAGGAATTAGCGTTACGCCTCATAATAGTCTATCTGTTTTTATAAGACTTGTGGCATGCTTCATGTATCTTGGCAATTGTGGCTTAGAGTGGGGAAAATTCTCGAGGGAAGCGGCAATGATGAAACTATGTACTTGGATTGTCAGATTAACACACTTTCTGGGTGTTATTTTCCTCCTTTCTATCTTGTTTCTTCATTTTCGATGGTCACCTTTCCATTTCAGGAAGAAGGCTGTGGACTCGTCTAAGCTATTGATCATGGGGGGCAATAGGTGCAGGACTGAGCCTGGTGGTTTTAGCTCATGGGTTTCTAATTACCATTTGATGATTTCAAGTTTTGTATCTCCTATATATTAAGTGCTTGAGATGGAGGTTTTGTGTATTGTAATCACAAATTACTGAATAATAAGTTGAGTTGCTTTGGACTATGGGGTTTTTCTCCCAAAAGGGTTTTCCCCACATACACCTGTGTTATGGTATTTATCGTTTATTAAATTATTTCTAATTAAATGTATTTTCTACTTTATGTAACTGTTAAAAGATTGAAATTTGCACAACACTCTCCTCAGAATATTACTATAGGAAGCGCTTCCATGTACCCTGAATCCTTTCAAGACATCCCCAACCAAACCTCCCCATGGGATTTCTTATTATTGCACAACATATTTTGGAAATGTTTTGAAGATTTGAAGACTTTTGGGAATGGAACAAAGGGCATCCCCTTCCATCCTACCTTACCTGAAACACCATTAGGGATGAGGACGGCAGTTTGAGGACAAGGGACACATCCTCGTGGAACACAAGAATATAGACAACCATACATCTCCCCCAAGAGTATGCCATGTACAAGATGCACAAATTAATAGACTTCTCCTTTCTAGAATAATATCTTTCCCATGCATCTTTCCTTGATTGATGTTCATCACCTTTACTTTTATGTTAATATGCAGCCTATCTCCTAGGATCTAGATCCAGATCATACAACAATCTAGATTCTTAAAGATTAGAGTATTATCCCACAAATATCTCCTAGGATTCAGATAATTGAAACTATTTACAATTCTCTAATCCCACAGAATTTTCATTTATTAAAAATATCTAATACTTGTAGTCAGTCGAAGGTCAATTGTAGTCGGCTGTAGTCGGCTGTAGTCAATTGTAGCCAGTCGTATTAGAAATAAATAAGTCATAGTCGGCCAAACAAACAAAATATGAAATAGAATAATACTTGTGCATAGATTAATGTAAAGTTGTAATCGGAAACTAATACGATAGTTGGACAGTTGTAGGAAGCGTTGCCGACGATTGGTATCTCAACCAACCTCGTCTGGCCATTTATGTGATCAATTCATTGGTAGTCGGGACATGATGCTATTATGATGTAATTGCTGATATACTTGATGAATAAATGCAATATCTTATTCTGTGCAATTCTCATGTAATGTTATGCTCTATTATTGTTGCTGTAAATTCTAGTTTACTCCATGTTCCTTTGTTAGACCATTTAGCAAGTAAACAATACTTTTAATATTTAAGAGTGTTTTGTTAGCAGTGTATCAAATTGCAATGTTCTTCTAGGATCAATTGCACATTTTAACCAAGTTCTCAATTACCTAATCAAACCAAAGAATTTCCTTGAAGATTAATACATTTTGAGTTTGAATTCCTCAACTCCAACTAATATATCAAGCCAAATAAGATGGCCCAAAATCACAAAATAGTTTTCCCTATTTGAAATATTCAAATTGTCATAATGTGAAATAGAAGCAAACAACCCTTCATGAGGAGCCTCTACTAGGGTTTTGGATTGGTTTAGTCTACATGATCCTACTCATATCATTCTCTTGTCCTAGTCACCATTGTTTCAAGTTGCAATTTAGTGCAAGTGTTCCACATTTATTGTAGGTTTTATTAGTTTCCCTCGCCTTTGAGCAATTTTTTTCTATTTAAATGGTTGCCAGCCAAAGTGGCCCAACATTTGATGCTAGGTAGGGTCAATCATGTGGCCGTGTATGCAAATGGCTCCAAAATTCCCTTGCAAGTTCATCCTAAAAGTGATTCACAAGGTAACTCTCCTACTCCTAATGTTGTTTTACCTGATCATGACTTTGACAATGCATGCAAATGGCTTGAAAAATTTAGTCTTGGCAAGGTATTTTGTTTGCAAAATTCCCCCTAAAAGCATGCTAAGGAGTTGGGTCAACTCCACCTCAATCCCACATAGGGTCCATGTGGAGGCCATCCAAAAGTAAAACCTAACTAAGGGTTTCTTTATTTTTTGGTTTTACTAAAGTTATGTTCATTCACATCTTTTTATTAGTTTTCTTCCCTTGGAATTTAGACTTTGTTGTCTTTGAGGAACGCTCCCTCCAAGTACCTTTCGAGGTTGAATTTCCTAGTCTCACCTTACCATTGTGGCCTTTTTGGACTACACTACAACCTCATTAAGGTATGTCATCATATTGAGCAAGAGCAATTTTGCCCACCCTTAAAAAGGGGTTTGTGTTGAGGTTGACTTGTCCAAAGATCTTAAGGAGTCTATCGATGTCCAAATAGGAACCCTCTCAACTTGCCAAACACTTGCTATTGGTGTCAATCCTCAAAGCATAAAACCTGACACTATCCTCTAGTTACTCAATGCCCCAAGCTTCAACCTAAGCACCCTACTAGGAAGTCTCAAAAAAATGATGATGGATGGACAATGATAAATATAGAAGAAATACTTGAAATTTTGAAGGTAAAGGTGCTAGTCATCAACAACCGATTATTGGGGGGCCTCAAGTTTCAAAGCCTAACAAGGTAAAGGAGGTGGTTAACTGCTAAGCTTCCATTTAATCAAATGTTGCTCCCTACCAGCATTTTCTCCTCTCAACCAATTACTCAGCCATACTCTCCTCTTACCTCACACCACTCTCATAATCTAGCTAATGAGATTGAGGAGAGTGGGTCTGTGACTCATAACAACTATGTGGTATTCAAATCTTCAAAGTTTATGCAACTCATTAAGGAGAATTTCTCGAAGAACAATTGTGGAGCTCTTGAGGTGCTCTTGAGGAGCTCAACATTCTCTTCCATGAATTTCATTTCATGGAATGTTTATGGCTTCATTGACCCCAAACGAAAATACATTATGCAAGATGTTCAACAAAAAATTTCCAAGCTTGATGTTTTGGTTTACAAGTGTCAAAAATTGCAAGTTTCGTGCTTTTTGTTGTTCAACGTGTCATTTGGCCAAAAAGTCACTTTTTCTTAGTGACCATGAGCCAGTCCATAAAGGAGTTGGTACTTTTATTTCATCGAGTTAGTGGCCACACATCATCAACAATGGATGTGACCTCACCATGTGGGTCCTCCTTAATATTCATAACCACTCTCTTGGGTTAATATTTAAGCTTCTAATGATGTTGATTAAAGTCCTCGCCTCTAGCAATGGATTGTGAAGTCTCTTCCCACTATCTCTTGGATCGTGTGTGAGAACTTCACTATGTCTACATTAGCTTCTAACAAATGTGTCAACTTGCTTATGAGACGAGTAGCTAGCAAAAGAGAGTATCGATATTAAATGCACAATAAATTGGGTCTTTTCAATTCAAGTGTTAGCAACTATCTTTTTGATTGCACTTGATATACAAAGAGAATTCTTAAAAATCTTAATAGGGCCATGTTTCTAAGCCAACCTATCTTTTCCTTTGCCAACTATTCTCAATTATTAGTTGAATCTTTGTTGAATATTGTCCTTTTGGATCATGTTTCAATCCACATTTGCATTGAATGGCAAGCTATAGCACCCAAGGCAACCAAAACTCAATTACACCTCAAAACCTCTTTGTTGAGTCATCATTCTACTCTAGCCCATATTTAACGCATTTAGAATCTTGAGCCATGTCCTCCTCATAAGACTAGCTAGATCCAATGGGGAGAAGATGTCGTCAAATGAACTACTCAATTTTTCACATCTATGGCTGCTAGTTGATGTTGTTCTATCGCCTATCCTATGAGGCCACCACTGAGCTAGAGGGGCTTCTATTTATTCCTACTCTACAATCGCATGTTGCCCAAATGTGCCAACAAAAGTAAATTGCGGATAATCATAAAACCCCCAAAGCTCAAATCATGGCTCATTGACATTGGCTCAAAATTATGGGTAATGTTTGCAAGGAATTCTTTCATTCCCTTTGAAATTGCCAAGTACCTCAAAAAATTTAACTTATCAAATAAGGCCACCAAGTTTTCTTCAAGCTTCCTAATATTCTCCAAGCCTTTGCCCGCCATTACCAACAAGTTTTCCAAGCTCCAGACCCTTCCTTCAAAACTAGGAAAGCTCTTCAACAATATGTGACTATGATCCCTTGTAGGCTCTCCAATATGTAATGGGCCTTATGTAATGAAAATTTCATCCCAAAGGATGTTAAAGAAGCATTTTTTTCAATGGAAAATGGCAAAGCTCCTATTGTGATGGGTTTCTTTGTTAATTTTATAAAGAATTTTGGGGCACTATTAACCCTAACCTTCTTCAAGTCTACTTGGAAGCTTTTGATACAACATTCTTAAGTGCTTTAATATATAAAGGTAATATTAAATTCATACCTAAGGTAGGCAATTTTGAGGACATCTACAACTAGTGGCCAATCAACTTTTTGAATACCTTCTATAAGATCATTACCAAAGCCCTTGCTCTCCATATTTGCTATTTGCTTCCACTTACTCTTTGGCGTAAGTAGGGCTGGTTTCATCAAGAGAAAATATATTCTAGATAATATCATTGTATGGCAAGGTATGGAAGGGACCCATCACTCTTAGCAATAGGATATTTTCAGCAAGATTGAGTTTGCTAAGGCCTATGACCATATTGAATGGCCCTTCAACTTTGTCATACTTCATGGTCCAAGTTTTGGCCCTAAATTTCTTTCTTGTTTCGATGTTATTTTTAGATGCCTTGGCTTGCCTAACCATTCTTTTTCAAATCTTTTAGTCCATTTGCCAAGGTTGCCTTCTTGCTCCTACTCTTATGTTCTAGTGGCCAAAGGTTTTCGCTATTTGTTTGCCAATACAGTTGCCCAGTAAAAGGTCAAAGGTATTTTACTTGCCTCATTTAATCCCTAGCTTATCAATAGCCTCTTTGTCGATGACTCCTTTCTCTCTCTTTTGGAAGAGTGAGAAAATGTTTTCCAAGCTTTGCAATATCCAAATACTTTTCGCCTTGCCTTTGACTCTAGCATATTGTGGCAAAAGACTCAATGCTATCCCCAATCCTACCTACCCAAGCCTCTTTGACTTAATTCATTTGGCTGGAAATGGATTAACTGTGGGAAAAAAATTAGGTTTATGGGCATCTCTTTTGCCCTTTGATCCTCCTCTTTAGCTCTATGGCAGTCTGTCATGCCCCACATTGAGAAGAAATTATATTTCCAAATTGTTAAGCCCTTTTCCCTTGAAGAGAAGTTCCAGATTTGTTCTAAAGTACTTGTTGCTACACATATTAACTATTATTCCTACTAGTCTCTTTCAAAAGCCTCTTACCAAAAGCCTGAGAAATTGTTCAAAGATTTTCTTTAGCCTTCTTTTGAGTAGGAAAATAGATTCCACCATGTTGCATAGGAATTATGTTGTCTCCCATGCAACGCTAGTGGTCTTGACCTTACTGACATTCATATTTAGGATATGTCCTTGTGTACTAAATGGATTATTAGGGCCCTTGAGGTCAATGAGGCCAAGAAATTTCTTCTTTGATGTTGCACTGTTTCTAGAACTCCACATGGCAAACAAGCCTAAAAAGGTTTAGGCTTTCACTCTATTCTCATTATGAAGGAGCCTATGAAAATTCAAGGCACTTTTGTTGCCAAAAGTATTTGGAAGGCTAGGGTAGCCATTAAGCCTTGGCTTATGTGGAATGGGAACAATTTTAGGGCTCGGATTTCCATCAACCAACAATCTCTTTGGTGGTCTCCTATGATCACTTACCAAGATAAGACATCTTGCCAAAATTACCTAGGTTTGTGATTTAAAGTTTTTTAAAAGAGGGATTTGCTATTGGACTTCTTCTTCAAGCCACTAGGCGATGGTCATCTTGGCTAGAATTTAAAGCTAAATATAACCTTGGGAATCAAGATTATGAATCATTCCAAACCATTGTAGAGTTTGTTCATCCAGAGATGATCTATAAGGTTGGGATTCAATGTAACAGGCTGTAATGTCCCCTCCTTGCCTCTAAGCAGTGGGTTGTCCTTTAGCCTATTCCAGAGTTCCTGTAGGCTAAGTGGAGTTTGGTAAGGGAACTCAGAACCAATTTCTTTTTGTGGAGGTTATCAGTGTTTCGAGCAGGACTTTCTATTTTTAGCAAGGGGCTAATTCCATCACTTACTGTTTATAATAAGTTGCAATGCTCTTCAATTTCTATGCCAGTTTGTTTCGAAGTATTTACTATTTTTAGCAGTTGCTAAAAATAGTAAGTCTATTTCTAGTAACTGGTCTTGGCCAAGGCTACTTCAGCAGTATCCTTTCCAATTTGGGCGTTAGGTTTTGCTAAGGTTTAATTTATTCATTATTTATATTCCTCACTTAAGTCATTTTTATAAAGTTACTTTAACTTAAGTGATGGGATCGGAGGGTCATAAAAAAGCACCTTGGCGCCTAGTGCGATGACTTAAGTTGTTTTTAAAACAACAAAAGCAATTTAGTTGTCTGTTTAGTGGGACGCCCAAGGGAGACATGAGGGAAATTAAATTATTTAATTAAAAAAAGATTATGAAGAGAAGGGCGTAGCTTTTTGGAGGGAAAGTATTTTGAACTTGAGTTGCCCTAATTTCTCCTTGGCATTATATAACTTCATTTTGGGCCTCATTTTGTTATCTCTCAGTTGGCTACATAACAGGATGCTGTTGGATTTTCTCCAGAGGTCTACTGCTGCGTGTTGAGGATGAAAACCCTCTTCATTGGGAGCTGGTTTTAGTGGTGAGAGACCCACCCTATCCGGGTTTGGTGCGATTCCATTCAATGGTCACTTTGAGCTTCACAGATTTCTGATTTCTCAGTGTTTTGGCAAGGAACGATGAAGATTTTTGAGTATTTTTTGAGGAGTTGTTTTGGGCGTGTTGAAGCTTGGTTTCTTTGGGGTCTGGTTTGGCGTTGATTTCAAGGTGGTTTTCAGGGGTTTGAAGCTGTTACCTGAGATTTCTGGGCATTATCTTGCCAGGGACAGAATTTTGTAGAACATTCATAACTCCATTTTGGGACAAGATCTCATTTTGGGTATTGCTTCAATGAATGCCTCTCTTCAAGGCATCCTATTCCATGCACAAGGACAATTTTAATGAATTTTATCTGATTTCTAAAAGGGGTCGCCCAGCCTAAGAAGCCGTACAGTTTGGGGGTTTTCTGGACCCTTTGACCTGTTGATGTATAGGTCACTGCTTCTGCATTGTTTGGAGTTTTTGGGGTCTGCTGGTATGCTCGTAATAAGGGAGTTTGTTGGCCTTCTCTATGGTGAAGTTTGATGCAAGCTTGAGATGTTATCTTGCTGCTGTGTGCCTTTGCCAAGTCTGAAACAGCATTTACCAGGTCTGATAATGTTGACAATAAGTCTGATTATGATCTGCTATTAATGTACTATTCATGAGATGTTTAGAAAATATGAACAGCAATGTCTCTTTTAGTGTTTTTTCCTTCTTAATGTCATCTTATTCATGCATGCAATGAAACTATGTTAAAACACTTGAAACAATCAAAATAAACCATCAACAAACTTTATATCAGCAAACAGTGAACTCAAAAAAAAAATCAGGGGCAGCCATTACATAGGCTCTAGTGGAAAGATTGGAAGTGGTCACCAAACACTACTTTCTAAAATTACAAACCTTTTAAAGGCTATTCCTAGCTCTCTCCTCACCTGCCCATGGTTTCAAAACTCAATGCCAATTAGAGTCTCTAGTCCACTACTAATCAATGGCACACAGGTTTCAAATAGTTTGGTCTATCATTCTAGAGCCCAACATAGCTCACTTTGCTTGGTGTTCCTCTACCAAGGTCTTCCCATTGGATCTCAGTTTATCCATTTGGGTTTTTCCAACCTCCTCTGTCCTTTTTGTGGACATCTGGTAATTCTCAAGAATTTGCTTGGTGTTTCTTCACTTTGCTTGGTGTTTCCTCTACCAAGGTCTTCCCATTGGATCTCGACTTATCCATTTGGGTTTTTCCAACCTCCTTTGTCCTTTTTGTGGACATTTGGAAACTCTCAAGCATTTGTTCTAGTTATTCCCACATGCTCAAACTACATGGATCTAGATACATGGAATTTTTTAAGCCCTTCCAACTAGATGTTTTTATTGGCATATGATTCTTTTAGGCATCTAGCCTAAAATGCCTTTGAAATTTACTGAGATTTGGCTACTTTCAAAATGGAAATTCTATTCACCATATGGAAAGATAGGAATGTTGCTTTATTTTTAAGTGCTACTATGGATGTTCATTTTTCCATGCACACTAAAGCCATTATATGCTCTAATGTTATGCTACAATTTCAAGTCTAAGCCAATAAAGTTGCTCTATAAGTTTCCCACTTGCAAACTTTTACTAAGCATTAGGCCAATAATCCTTATACTATTGCTCATGTGTCGCCTTCTCCTACCAACAAGAATTCCTCCCCTTTGCATGGGTATCGTCATGGTCGTAGCCATAGTGTTCATTCTAGATGTGGCTCCCATGAATCTCCTTAGCATAGGCGTTTTAGCTGGTTTTCACTGCCACATGGCCATTCTTCTGCTTCTCAATGTAATCATGGCATTGCCGCTTGGCATGACGTGGGAAATACCCCCAACTAGACAATGCCATTTCTCTTGTTTGCATGGCTTTGATCAATCAAGAAGAAGAAAAAGACAAAGACAACCCCATTCCAAGCTAGGAGCCTATTCCCAATGGCCAAGATCTCCTGGGCGGTAAAGGCAACCCCCTAATCGTGACCCTCCTCCTCCCACTGAGATTTCTTTAGCTGCATAGTGGTGTGACCACTTTTCTTTTATTTGTGGACTTTCGGATTGAATTTTACGGGTGCGATTCCATTCCACTCGTCTTTTATATGAACTAGTGTGTTTTATTTTTATATAAGTTAATATAGAGCATGCACTATTCATCATATAAAATTATTAGAATATCTTATTTTGTTTTCACAAAATAATATCTAATTGGAATAAGTTAAAAACACCTAATAGTCTCATTTGGCCCTAAGGCCCATTTAGCACAGCCTTAATTTTGTTTAGAAAGCTTTTAGGAAAACAAGCCCCTCAAAATCTGCATGGATTCATATTTTCTTGATAGATGTAAAGGTTAAAGGGCTAACTGCTCCACCAAAATCCACTCAAGTCTTGTGCCCAGCCTAATTCTTTTTACATTTGTTGAGACCAATATAACAAGGCATAAGATAGTCAAGCTCACTAGTGGGCCACAACCCTATTGACTATAATTCATTTGATGTACACAAGTTTTATTCTAATTTTGCTTGAAATCCAGTTAGCAATTCATGAAGGCAAAAATCAGCCAACTTTGTACAAAAAAACACATAATTCCACTGCATAGTTCATAATTTCTAGTAGTTTATTTTGCAAAAATTGCTTTAGTGTAATCTGTCTGACACAACAGAACTTAAATGCACCCCTAAGTTTAGTGTAACATATCATATGAACCATGCAAATTTATCAAAATCGTTTATTATTTATTCTTGACCAAAACCTAACAGTGTATTTTAATAAAATTTGTGATGATTTGTGCTTGAGAGAAACATAAAAATGCAATATAATCGAAAGTGATGACAATTTATGCTTCGAAGAGACCCAAACACGCAATTTAGTGTTAATAATTTATGCTTAACAGAATCCTGATGAAGCGAATTATCCAAAATTGTTGCTGATTAGACCTCACAGTACAATTTAATCAAAACTATTGATGATTTATACTTAACAACAGCCTAATCACACAATCTTAGAAAAAATGTTGATGATGTATGCTTCAGAAACCTAACACTCTCCAATTGAATGAAAAGTTATAATAACTTATGCGTTAACAGGAACCCAACAGTGTAATTTAATCAACGTTGATGATAACCTGTGCTAGAGAGAAACTCAATGCAAAGCCACTTCAAATCTAAACGCAATCAATCTGTAGATGAGCGCAAGATTAATTTAAACCTTTAAAAGTTATCAAATTAATTGTATCAGAACCTCTGAAATTATTTAAGAGAATTAAAATAGGCAACTGTTTAATTTTTTTAATCAAATCCATACGAAAAGACCAAATCCCGGCTATTCCATCAGGCGCCAAGATGAAAAATTATTTATAATAACCTCACTCAACATTGAGGTTTAAAATTTGCCGGCGTATAGCATGCCCTTGGATGATGTGAAGTATAATCAGTTTGTTGATATGTTAAGGCATCTCCTCGTATAAGTCCAAGTCGAAAACTACATAAAAATAATAACGAAATATAGGAAGCCTACCTCTACGAGACGAAGCTGGACATCATCTGCAGCAAACAGCGAATCAGACAGGTTCTGTCCACGTAAACCTCTCATCAGCGACGCCAGCTGCTCATCTTCTTCCATTTGTGCTCTGATTTTCTTGAATTCGTCCGACATGTCTCCCACCCTCTGCACAATGTAAGCAAGGAAATCCACAAGTTATGAAGGAACAAAAAAAACGATATGCGGTTGGAAGGCTTGTTATAGTTTAGAATGGAACCTAGTTGCAGGTGCTTCACAATTAAGAGTAAGAAACCAAAAAGAAGAATATATCTTAATTCAAGCTTCAAATTGTGTGTTACCATGGATGGACTTATCCCGGGGATCCGTGACTTGGTAATGCCGGAGGAGGGTTCGACCTCCGGACGTCGGGGCTCCGTTGCAATGGCGCGGACATAATTCCTACGAGAACGCCGCCGTGGCTTCAATTTGATTGATGATAAACTGCGAAAACCTTCTAAAGGCCCGCGGAAGCTCGGCGAGTTCCCAACTTTAGTGAAAAATAAGGGTCTGCGGCAATCGAACCTGTGAAACGAAGATTGTATTGTGTCCATTTCAAGAATACGAGTGCGCAGGTTGGATCCTCTGTCTCGCTGATGTCCGAGCGTATCATTTATGTGTGACCCGCTTTATTTTATTTGTTCGTGTAGCCAGAATCGTTGTCCGCATTCGTCGACAGCAGACGGTGAGGCAAAGTAGGCCTCATGTCCAAAGTAGGAGGGAAAACAGCCACGTTGCCTATCCCTCAAACAAATGAGCGGTGAGTAACTGAACGAAATAGGCGGTGTTTTTTCCAACGGTCACGAGGTTAAAAGAAACCTAGTTTATGGTATAGTAGATTTTTGATTTTTTGGTTTTTAGGTGTTGATATGAATTATTTTGTTTTTTTTAAAGAGGGTAAAAACTTTATTGAATCAGAACAACATTACAAAGTCAGAAGAAAGAAGTCACAAGGGGCCCAACAGACCAAGAATTAATTCACACCCAAGAAGCATCTCATATCCTCCACAACCCACTCCTCAAGAACAGGGGCCATGTCGTTAGGAAGATTGCCCCAACCATCCACATACCAAGAATCCGTCCTCTCCGACGCCCATCTAGCCAAACCATCAGCCACCCTATTCCACTCCCGCGGAATATGGCGAAAAACAATGGACTCCAGAGAAGAGCAATATAAATAATCTGCTTAACAACCACAACAAGCTGCCAATTCATATCCTCCAACTGTCGCTTATGCAACATATCAATAACCACCTGAGAATCAGAGTCACAAACAATCCGCTGCCACCCAAGGCCAACCGCACGCTCAATCGCCAAAAGGATAGCACTAGCCTCCATAAGATTATTGGTATGCAAACCACGATACATGGAAAAGAAAAACACCACCACTCCCAAGCTGTCTCTACCAATACCACCAACTCCGACATGCCCAAGATTACCCCTAGAAGACCCATCTGTATTGATTTTTAGCTCCCCAAGAGTAGGCGGACACTAGGAGCCATCACGAACCACCCTCTCATGCCCACACCTACGATGCACACTACCCAAATTTCTCCTATCCCCAGCAACAAGACCCAGGGAATTAACAACACCCAAGTCCCCAGGATCAACTGGCACAGACAAATCACACTTTGCAAACAAAGACTCCTACAGAGCCCCAAGAATCCGCCTTCAAAGTTGCTCTAAGATCAAATTTTTATCCAAGAAAATTCGTCTGTTGCGCTCCAACCAAAGATGCCAAACAATCAAACTAGGGCCAATGCTCCAAGTAATTTTAAGAAAAGAGGTTTTGGTAGGAGATGATCCCTGTCTCCTCCAGAAATCCTCCAAGGCAGAGACATGGCAACACGGTAAACTCTAGAGATTCCACTAGTGATGCCAGTTATTCTTAGCAAAGGAACACTGAAAAAAGAGATGTGAGAGGCATTCTTCATGCTGACCACACAAAACACACATGGAAGGGCCTTGGAACCCCCATTTCCAAAGATTGTCCCAAGTAAGACACTTACCTTGGACAACAACCCAAGAGAAAAAATTACACTTAGGCCAAGCAAATTTATTCCAAACATGCTTCCACCAAGGAACCTCAGAGCTCCCAAAGGCCTGTTTATCCAAGACCTGATAACCAAAGGCAACCGAAAATTTACCCCGCAAATCTGGACCCCAAGCAAGAACATCCTCTCAAGAAGAGAGTTGCAGGTGCGAGTAGAAAGAATTGTAGCAAGCATTTGACAATCCTCCAAAACCCCCCCAGGAGGCCAATCCTGAGGGTCCTTCCACCTGGATATAGTAATCTGACTCAAAGAATGTTGAGATTTGAAGTCAGCCACATGACACCAACCCGCCTCCTCAAAAATCTGGCACAAGTCCTGAAGGTGGGGATGAGAAGACAAAATAGGGGGATGACCATCCCAAGAGTCATGCTAGAAGAGAGCTTCTCGACCCCCATTACAAATCCAAAAAAGGCCCTGTTTCACAAGCTTGGCACCCCGTTTGAGGGTACTCCAGATCATAGAACCTTTCCCCTCCAGACTGAATCTTACAACCTCCGTGCTTTCCACCGCGCCCAAATATTTGAGGGTAAGAATTTTAGCCCACCACATATGCTGTTGTGAACACCAACGCTAATACAGCTTAGCAGCCAAGGCCTGCCCATTCAAATCAGTTCGTCGTAAACCAAGACCCCCTTCATGCTTCGGCCTACAAACAACATCCCATTTCACCAAGCTCCACTTTCTATGAAGAAGGTTACCAGACCACAGGAACTGATGAGACAATCTCTCGAAATCTTGAATAAAACTTGAAGGAGCAGAAAGAACAAAGCACTTATAAAGAGGGAGGGCCTGGATCACAGACTTAAGAAGAGTCACTCTTCCAGCTGAAGAAAGCCACCTACAAGTCCAATGGCTGACCAAACTTCGAAACTTGTCAAGGGTCTCTTGCCAAAACCTTTTTGGGAGAGAACGAATGGCAAGAGGGATTCTAAGATAGAGAAAAGGAAGTGAACCGATCTGGAAATGAAGAATACCTGCTAATCTCCTTTGGATACTCTTAGGAGTATGAAAGAAGTAAATGAGAGACTTCCCCTCATTAATGCACTGCCCAGAGGCCGCCAAGTAGCTGTCCAAAACATTGCGCTAGTTCAAAGCCTCCTCAACCCTTGCCCTACCTATCAAGGCAGTATCATCAACAAATTGAAGATGAGTCTGAGGGGGAAGATCATTTCCCCAATTCCAACCCTAAATCAAGCCACTTGCTACCTGAGCACGAATAAGCCTTCCCATTCCCTCCGCAAGAAGGATGAATAAGTAGGGCGACAAAGGATCTCCTTGTCTGAGGCCTCTAGAAGCACCAAACAACTCAGTGGGCTCACCATTGAGAAGCACTAAGAAGGAGGAAGAAGTAACACAACTCCTAACCCATTCAATCCAATCACTAGCAAAGCCAAAAGCTCCAAGAATCTTGAATAGAAAGCTCCATTTAACGCGATCATATGCTTTTGCCATGTCCAACTTGATAAACATAGATTTTTCTTTTGAGGATTCCATAGAATGGATGGTCTCTGTTGCAATCACAACACCATCCATGATCTGTCTGCCAGCAACAAAGCCCCCCTGCTCCTCAGATATTAACCCACCAAGCCAAGGTTTCAGCTTTTCAACAATCAACTTAGTAATAATCTTATAAACAACATTGCATAATGCAATAGGCCAAAAAAGATCCAAAGAATTAGCCCCCTCCTTCTTTGGAATGAGAGCTAAAAAAGTTGCATTCAGAGACTTCAACATTTGTTTATTCATGAAAGATTCCTTAACAACCTCTAAGAGGTCCAACTTAACCACCTCCCAAAACTCCTGAAAGAACTCAACAGGGAATCCATCAGGCCCCGGAGCTTTACCTTTCTTCATCTGAAACACAACGTTCTCAAGCTCCAACAAGGTAATAGGAGAAAGCAGTGATTCATTCATTTCATTAGACACTAGCTGCGGGATACAATTCAAAATCCTTGTTTCAGCCTCCTCAGCTGGAGGCGAATCTTCAGAAAATAATGAAGAGAAATATCTAATGCATTCCGCAGAGATAGAAGCAGAAGAGGACAAAATTTCCCCATCAGACAACACAAGAGAAGAAATAACATTACCTTGCCTCCGGTCTTTAACTGAGTTGTAGAAAAAAGAAGTATTCCTATCACCAGCCTGAAGCCATTCAATACGAGACTTTTGTTTCCAAAAAAATTCTTCTCTTAACTCTCATTCCTCTACCTCTTTTGTTGCAGCAATCTCTGACAAACTCAACTCTTCTGTTAGGCCTTGATCACGAATCTGCCTAGTGATTAAGTCCAAGTTATCCCGAGCCTTCTATTTTTCATGAAACAAATTACCAAAATGTTGCCTATTCCATCTTTTCAACTTGTATTTGACGTACTGTAACCTCTTTGAGAATGAATACATAGCAGTGCCATAAGCTGGCTTCCCAAGATCCCACCAGTTAGAAATCATATCATGAAGAGACTCATCCTGGAGCCACATAAGTTGGAACTTGAAAGTCTGTCTAACACATCATTGAGGCACAACAACCACAAGCTTAATAGGCCAATGGTCGGAGCCACGGCAATCCAATATTTCAGAACTAATCATCCACCTATCCCCCATTCAAAAACTAGACACCAAAAATCTATCTAGTCTTTCAGAGATAGCAGCATCTCCAGTTCTCCTATTATTCCATGTGAAGACTCCATTAGTTGGTTTGACATCAACTAACCTCAAAAGAGCCATATTATCCTACAAGAGCCTAGAGTAAGGCTCCAAATGAGCACTACCTCCTCTCTTCTCTTCTAAAGAAATGACAGCATTAAAATCACCAGCCAGGATCCAAGGCAGGTAAGGATCCAAAGACCTCACATGTCTAACATGATCCCACAGTTGTGCTTTACCTTGGAAATCAGTCGGAGCATAAATATTAGAGAGAATAACTTTCTCCCCTGACTCTAAATGAGAAGCAACACAAGAAATCGAGCTCTTACAGGAGATCCACCAAAGAGGGCTAACCTTTCGGGGATCCCAGAAACAAGCCACTCCACAAAATTACCAGAAGCACCCACACATTGACATTGGCCATGACCCCAAATCTTAGGAGCCACGCTTAACAAACTATCCACTGATAACTTAGTTTCCTGCAAGAAAATCACATCCGGAGAATGAATGCGAATCAAATCTCGAATAGCCTTTTGTCGAGGGATGCTATTCATACCCCTCACATTCCAAGAAAGAACTATCATCGTTGGGGTTGGGAAAAGTGAGCATCAATAGTCTTCACCGAACCAGCCTCAACCAATGTCTCACCAGCAAGCTTCACCTTTTCTTGGTCCTTTTTGCGGCCAACCTTAACTGATTTCTCTGGAATCCCTTTCTTAAAATATTTTTTTTGCACACCCAAAATAGAAGAAGAAGGTTTAAGCTTACCTAAATCAAGGCTATCCCAAGCCTCCGAGTAGACCTTACCAGCACCAGAGGGGCCACTAGAATTACCAACCACCCCATCCCCCTCACCCATAGCTAGGGCGGAAGGAGCTAGACCAAGCCCCATCTGAGGATCCTGGGCACCAAGATGATCCACACCAGGAACCACCGAAGGCTGCACCTCAACCAACTCCTTAGAACCAGAGCCATCTGCCATTTGCATGTCAGCTGTAAACCCTTCCTCCTGAACTAACCCATCCAAAGCCTCAAATCTATTGAAAGTTTCCCCATCCTGTCTATCTTGAAAAGGCCTCTTTTGGCCTCGACCTCGATTGCGAGGTTTAACAGGAACAAAACCTTCTTTATCCATGTCCAAACCCTGCGCTGGAACCTTACCCTTTTCCACCCTCGTATTAGGTTGGGTATCTACATTAATTTTACCTCCTGTACTAAAAGCCCGAGGACACCTCCGCAGCAGGTGTCCATATTCATGACATAGCCGACACCGAAAAGGCAACATTTCATAATCCAATGGCTGGGTCCAGGAATTAGAGCCAACAGTCAAATCAATAGAATCAGACAGAGGCTGACTTAGATCAATCTCGACACAAACCCTCGCATAAGTAAAGATTCTCTTATCCAAAGTATGTTGAGAAGGACCAATAGGCTTACCTAGTAATAAAGCAATCGATTGTAAAATATCAGTTTTCCAACATTCAAGTGGCAGTCGAGGAAGGCGGACCCAAACCGGGACCCTCGAAGGCAGCTCTTCTGCCGAATTAAAGCCTGCATGCCATGGTTTTATGAAAAGACCTACTTGGTTATAAAAATAAGGCCCCCCTTCAAATGCCTTATTTTGATCTGAAATGCACGAGAAGTCTACCAGAAAGAAATTGTTTGCAGCCAACAAAACATCAAAGTCACCCTTCAAGACCATGTCTTGCGGATCCAAGTGACCAAGAAAGAGAGAGAAACCCTCAACCCCATAAACTTACAAATCAAAACATGATTACTGTAGTAATCCAGATCCTCAGCTACTGCCTCCGATTGAATCACCAACACAGGACGAACTTGCGCCCTCTCCAAACATCCATTTACCTTATGCATTTTAAAGGTATTCAATTTTGTCCTACCCTCTCCAAAGGAAGCCCCATCACTAGTCTCTGTCATAGCATCATCTCCCCTCACCTCACCAGTCGATGCATTCAATGCCATTAAAACCACCCACCAAAGCACCAGACAAAACCCCAAACCAAAACCAGCCCACCGCAATTTACATGCAAGAGAAAAAACCTCAAGGAACACCACCCAGCACAGGGAAGCAAATAGAGCTACACCCAGCCAGCAAAAGAGAAAGAGAACGCAGGAAAAGAGCCACCCCCGCGTTCGTACCACACTCCCAACAGCCAACACCAAGAAAATCTGGAAGGAAACCGGCGCTCAGGAAAAGGAAGGCAGAAAACGGCCACCCCTGGCCACAACCCGCACCACAGCAAACCCGTCCCCCTCACACAGGCGCCAGGAACACGAACCAGAGGAGGCTAGGGCACGGGTGCCCTAGCGCACCCACAGCAGGCTCCCGAAAACGCCATCCCCATATCATCAATTAAATAAACTTGTAAAATTATTTGTAATTATAAATTTTATATTTTATAATAAAGTGATTTTTTGTTTATAATGTCTTAGTAGTAAAAAGATACAAACTTTATCTTCCCAAATTACTTTTGGCCTTTTCCATATGCATGTTTCATATTGACGAAATTGTGAGTTAATCCTCAATTGCGCAATGAGAAACATTGCTTTCCAAGGGATATTAACCTCTAAATAGTCCTTTTGTTGATGGTCCAAAGTGGGGTTAAATTCAATATTTCTTCTCTCCCTAATATATTTTCCTACATAGAATTGTGGAACTTATCTATAACAAACATCTTTATTTTTTGTCATTAATAAGGAAAGCATTCAAGTGAATGTGTCAAACTCTAGTTTTGCTTCATCTATGATTTCTTTATATTGCTCTAGACATCTTTAAAGACAACTGTGGGCTAACAATTTGCCTCCAAATAGCTTAAAAGTCATGTCATAACAATAGCTTTAATAAGAATTTTATCTATTTTACTTAGAAGAATCTCGAATAGGACTAACGTTTTTAACTTAAATTTGTTTTTTATCATGAATTTTTGGATTCTTTCTATCTTAATCAATTTGGTGTCTAAGGTGTTGTTGGTCCATAGTTCACATCTATAGAGCACCGCCATAATTACTAATAGCACAAATAGAGTTTGAATAGTTTTCCAATTCCATAACTTTGATTATCTACATATACATTTGAAGAAAAAAAGTGTTATCCACCCTCCCAAAAAAAAAATCCTTCTACAAAATTCCCAACTAAACTTGTTGAAGTCAATGCCAAGGTATTTATGCTTTATCACTTCCTTTAGAATATTTCCCTTGAATAAAATTTAAACTAATCATTTTTCTTTCTACTAGAGAATATTGGTATCTTGGTCTTACTAGTTCTAACTTGCACACCCACATTTTTTCTAAAAAGTCTAAAGGACAAATAAATGCTCTTGTAACCCTTGAGTGGACCTAACAATCAAAATAAAATCATCACTATACAAGAGAATCCTAACAACATATTCTCCCAAAAGAATATCATCCCCACCTTTCAAATTCAACCATTCTTCAAGTTTCTTGATATATAGGTCAAAGAGTGTGGGAGATAATATGCATCCTTGCTTAAATCCTATGCTTAACTCCAATGTCACTTCTAAAACTTTCTAAAGTACTTGCTTGATTGAGTTCTAACTTTTATCCAAATCTTTTCATAAAGCCAATAGACAACCACTCTAAATTACATTAGATGCCAAGATCCTACATTCTACACCATATACACCATAAATTACAATTGTGGAAGAGTGCAATTCTTTGAGTTTTTTAAAAGACTTTAATATACTTGTGTTGGAACAAAAAGAATACATTGTGATATACATCTAAGTTTAATTAAATTATAAATTAGTTTGATAAAAGATAAATTATTTTTGATTTTAAGATGATTAATTAAAATATAACGATTAATAAATTTAATGTGGATTGGAATTATTAAAATTAAATATAGAGATTAAAATAAATTAATTATTAAATAATATAACTAATTAAATTATAATGATAAACAAATTTGATTTGGATTTGAAATTAAAATAAATGTAGGAATTGAAATAAAGTATGTTAAAAACTTATATGTCAAAGTATTGGAATTTTAGAGCTTATTTAAATAAAGATCTCATTTTTTTCACATAGGTTCATCTATATGTGAATGCCAACTTAATCTTTATGTGTGTAGATTTGAATAAATATATAAACTTGAATTGTAACTCATTGGTCTAAACTATTAAGATGGATACTATTTTCTCACCTTGATTTTTTATACATAAATTATTGTATAAAATTATGATGTTTGAGACCACCTTTAGAAATCTATTGAATTGCAAGGTTAAATTTCTCCTCAATCAAAGCCCCTAGTTGGATCAACATTATAGCTCCAAGTGAAAGATATAAAGGCAATGAGCAAGCATGCAATAGACCTAGGATGTGTGTTGATGTGATGCTCTAAGAATATATTATTATATTCTAATAAATTATCCATATCAAGTCATTACAAAACGCATAGGTCATTTTCAAATGAGTGAATGAGTATCCTTAAATATAATAACCAAACACACAAAGCATCACAAACATGTATTGGGTTGGCTCATAATAATTATTAGGAGAGAGACAATAAAATAAAATATGAGTTTGAATTTCAAAATTTAATGGTACAAATCCACAACTACAAAAGTGACCTTGGTCAAGTCCACACCCACAAATTTGATCCAAGGTGAAAAATGGGGATCCAAGAACCAAGACCAAAATATTTGGAGATGACTGACTATGGGATTGTGATATGTGAATTTTATGAGTTCATTTCACATGATAATATGTCACTTATGTACTCATTATGCCATTTGGAACAAAAAAGTAAGAGAAAAGGGCATGAATATGTAATTTTCACCATTACATTGTTTGATTCATTAACTTTAGCGGTTGTATCAGGCATTAACAGGTTGATATTTTGGTGCAACAACAACCATCTTTGCAACATACATTTTATCTCCACTTTGACGTGCATGTGATCTAGTAGGTGGATGCATGTCAAAATAAAACAATCAATCAACAACTAAATTACATATTTTTAAATACTTGAAAAAGGATGTAGATATATTTAAAGTAGAAAACCATTATTCAATTCATGTCATAATGAGTGATCCATAAAGACCTACAAAATATAAAAGGTATGCAATGAGTAGTACGAAAAATAATTACTAAATACAATTTACTTGAGACTTGGAATAATCCTCAAAAATTAAAAATGAAGAGTAGAAGGATGAGAGATTTCACCTATTATGGAAAATGATAAAAATTTTGACTATGCAAAAATATAAAAGGACTTTGACCAAATAGATGAGAATTGTAAAGCTCGCCTAGACACCATAATGACTATGAACCTATCATTGTAAAAAACATTTCATAAAGGAATATTTATATAACATATATGTCCCTCTCTAATTGGTTGCATACAAAGGATCCAAGGAATTGGGGGAGAGGAGAAAATATACAATCATACTAAAGCATGTAAATATAGAAAGATATAATCATGTGATAAACATGTAAAAACATAAGCAAGATATATAAATCATGAAAGTACATGTAATAAGGGAAAGGTGGAATGCCTTATGATGTTGCCCCCAATGAAGACAAATGACAACATAAGAATAGCCCTTAAGGCTCTATAAGAATCATGTAGGAACAAATAGAGTGTAAAATGTGTGGGTATGACAAGGATCATAATATGTAAGCATGATATATGAACAAGACAAAGATCATAAACATGTAATTATAAGTGTGATAAGGGTCATAAATATGGACTATAAGATGTAAACATTATTAGGATACTAGACATGGGATCACAATAATATATGATGAGGATGCTAGGCATGGATCAATAGACATGATAAGGATCATAAAGATGTCAGGAATGTGAGCATAGGATATAAATATGATAACCCTATGCAAACATGTCAACATTATAGTCTGAGATTAAACACAAGAAACATTGCATGATCATGATAAAGATAAGCATAATACTTGCACAATGAACTTGGCATAGATATAGCATGAGATCTAGACACCATGAATGAATACATGTGGAAACATGAGTGGTAGGAATATAGAAATTATATAGGAGCTTAAACAAAAAATAAGAAGTGATAGGAGCTAAACAAGTAAATTATGAAAGCTGATGCAGGAGCATCCTGGGCAAATGTGCAATCCTACGTCAACCAAAAAAAATGTTCATTTTAAGTTTGTTTCAGTTTTGACATTGTTCTTTGAATGCAATTCAATTTGATTTTGACGGTTTCTTTTTCATGAGTTGAATGCAAATTTGATCAACTGGAAGCATAGTTAAATGGAATAATTATCCTTCAATTGAACTAGTGTAATCAATTTCAATGGTTCTAGTTGAAAAAGAAGCAATTGAAAGCAATTTTCCAGAATATGAATGGTTGCATAGCCAAGGATGGAATTTAAAAGACAGATGGGATTTAAATTAAAAGGCATAATTTAATAACCCAAGCAGGTCGTGCCACACTTGTGCAATGTTGTAAGTTTAAGAAAATAAATAAAGGGGAAGCCCATGTGTCGTGTGGGCGAAGAAAAAAGAAGGCATGAACATAACAAAAAGATAGAGTTGCGCGTGGAGTAGTAGAAGCTGCAAATAACAAAATTTCAGATTGAGAATCAAATTACTTGTGAGGGTTGGCACGCCACTTCATCTGGTAAGAATAAGACATTTTAAATGTGAATTGGCATATCTTTGGTGGTTGCAGTGAGGGAGAGAAGGGGTTGTGTATGCAATGAGTTTTCAGCTAAATAAATAAATGCACAAATAAAAATAGCAAGGTTGCGCAAATAAGGAAGTGTCGAGGGTGCCATCAATAAGAAGGGGAACAGTAAGAAACTGCCCACGCAGGAGAAGAATTAAGAGTTGCATGTAGGTTGTGAGTGCCTTTGGAATGTGTGTGAATTGCTTCAAAAGAATTTAATGTAACAAAATTTGTATGTGAGAGTTTATTTGATGAAATAAAATGAAGTTGTTTCCATCATAGTTGAGTTAAGTTGACTGTGTTAAAATTGACAAAAGAATTTGTCAATTTAAATGTGAATTGGTTGTGAGTGTATAATTTTCAAATTGAGTATCTTGCTCTTGCAATCTTTAAGATAGAGTATTATTTGTTATTTTGAAGTGTGAGTTTGAGTTTTTCTTTGAGAGGGGAGTTTTCCTCTGCATCAATTGGAATTAGAGCTAGAGGTTTTGAGTATGCGAACAGAGCGCCAACTGTGAGGTAGTTCACACCAGGACTTGCGAGTAGAGAAGAGTGAAAAAGTGGTAGAGAAGAAGCTCATGAGGGTTGTTACATGTAAGAGGATTTTTTAGTAATGAAAGAGCTTGAAGTTGTGAAAGAAATTGTTTTGTGAGTGTGATGGTAGATTGTAGATTGAGGTAAGATTGTAGTAACAATCAAGATGGGTATAGTCATAAGGAAGAGACCCGTGATTTGGGAAGCATGGAAATGGTATGAAGAAAACAAGACAAGGAGGATGATTGAAAATATAAACAAACGATTGGATAAGCTGGAAAAAGACATGAGGAAAGAAGATGAGGATGGAGTGAATAGCAAAGAGCCTGCACTAGAGGTAGTTGAAGAGGATAATAATGAAGATGTAGTGATGGAATGCAAAGAGATTTCAACGGAGGATGAGGAAGAGGATGATTTTTTTCAGAGATTTTGGTGGTAGAGAATGAATGGTTGGAAAGATTGCAGTGATTGAAAGTGAGAAGACAAGCATCATAGTGAAGGAGGAAGAAGTAAGAGTAGCCCCTACAGAAGTACATGAAGATAAGAAGATGAATGAAAGTGAAAAAGTGAACAACGAAAAATAAAATTGCAGCAGGTGATGAAGGTGCGGTAGAAATTACAATTATAGAGCTTGAAGAAGTTGTAGCAGATGATAAGGAAACCCAAGTTGCAACTATGAAAGAAGAGGATATTGCAGGTGATGTTTGGTGGAGGTGGTTGGTTGGAGGTGGGTTTGATCCCATAAAGGAGAAGAGGATAATAAAGGGTATTTGGCAAAGGAGGTTGGGATTTAGTGGACATGATTCCATGAGGGGGAAGAAGAGTAAGGCACAGTGTTGTTGGAGGGAGGTGGTGCATGTTCTGGCACGATGTTGGAAAAAGTAGAAGAAGGATTGGTTTTGAGCATTTGGGACAGTGATGGAGTTCGTGGCAGGTTGCATTCAACTTGGAAGAGTAGTGCAACTACTCAACTCCACCATTGTGAGCCTATGCTCACAATCTTTCTACCTAGCATGTCTGATGAAGAGCATCCTGGGCAAACGTGCAATCCTGCGTCAACCAAAAAAATTGTTCATTTCAATTTTGTTTCAGTTTTGACATTATTCTCTAAATGTAATTCAATTTGATTTTGACAGTTTATTTTTTATGAGTTGAATGCAAATTTGATCAACTAGAAGCATAGTTAAATGGAATAATTATCCTTCAATTGAATTGGTGTAATCAATTTCAATGGTTCCAGTTGTACAAGAAGCAATTGAAAGCAATTTTCTAGAATATGAATGGTTGCATAGCTAAGGATGAAATTTAAAAGGCAATTGGGATTTAAATTAAAAGGCGGAATTTAATAACCCAAGTAGGTCATGCCGCACTTGTGCAATGTTGGAATTTTAAGAAAATAAATAAAGGGGAAGCCCATGGGTTGTGTGGGCTAGGAAAAAAGAAGGCATAAACAAAATAAAAAGATAGAGCTACGTGTGGAGGAGTAGTAGAAGCTGCAAATAACAAAAAATTATATTGAGAATCAAATTACCTATGAGGGTTGACACACCACTTCATCTAGCAGAAGAAGACATTTAAAATGTGAATTGGCAGATCTTTGGTGGTTGCACGTGAGGGAGACAAGGGGGTGTGTATGCAATGAGTTTTTAGCTAAATAAATAAATGCATGGATAAAAATAACAAGGTTGCCCATATAAGGAAGTGTGGAGGGTGCCATCAATAAGAAGGGGAGAAATAAGAAATTTCCCACATAGGAGAAGAATTGAGAGTTGCGTGCAGGTTGTAAGTGCTTTGGAATGTGCCTGAACTGCTTTAGAAGAATTTAATGTAACTAAACTTGTATGTGAGAGTTTATTTGATGAAATAAAATGAAGTTGTTTCTATCATAGTTGACTTAAGTTGAGTGTCTTAAAATTGTCAAAAGAAATTTTCAATTTAAATGTGAATTGGTTGTGGGTACATGTAATTTTCAAATTGAGTATCTTTCTTTTGCAATCTTTGGGACAAAGTATTATTTGTTATTGTGAAGTGTGATTTTGAGTTTTTCTTTGAGAGGGGAGTTTTCCTCTGCATCAAAAGCATATGAGCAAACATAATGAACTTGTAACATAGGCAGCATAGGAAATATATGACATAAGTATGTAACATAGGATCTAAAAGGATGAATATAACAACCATAAGGAATATTCCCCAAAGTGAGAAAATGAGGCACAAAACATAATGTAGGAATTAAAATGAGAATAGGAGATGCAAAACAAACATAGAATAAACAATTTTAGGTCAAAGTGTTAGGAAACACATGGCAAATGGAAGAATGGGAAAATACGATCATAACATGCGTGACATAGGTAAAAGGACAAATTAAAATGATATAATACATAAGAAATAAATTAAATAAATATCATAACACGTGTTCAAAGCAACTTTTGTCAACATGCACCACTAAAGGTTTATTTGTGTTATCTACATGCTAACTAGGAACATATAAACACCATAAATCAAAGAATGGAAAAAAAGAAGCATTAAATATAAGAGAAGATATATGAGAGTAGCCAAGTAAATAAATCATCCCCATTAGGTGTGTCTATAATATGATTTACAAATGTATCATTGGAACTAATGCTTCCCATGGGATTATTGACGTCATTATAATGTATGCCTCCATAACCAGTAGTGTGATGTAAAGATTCCAAGTGTGACATAGGTTTAGAAATATTTAAGTGTGCTTTTTCTTTGGTCTCATGTGTGACCTCATCATTTGGTGTGCTATGATCAATAAAACCAATAGATCAACAAGAATTAGAAGCATTCTTATCAAACAAGTCCTTACAATTGTCCTCAAATTGTATCATTATTTTATTTATAAGATCATGAACTTTATGTTTCAATATGATACATATACAGAATTAATATAATATTTAATCATGTGAGGTGCAATCTTAGACATATACATGTTGGCTTAACTACACATAAATCAATAAGATTGTGTTATAAATTTTGTTAAATTTAATATGTAGAGACTTGCCCAATGTAGTGAACTCTCTAAATCTATCTAGTTTGGTTTGTTTGTGTTTATTTGCTAAGTGATTATAACAATTATTTTATTTTAAAGTGAATTGATTACATTTGCATGAATGATTTATGCAAGATTTCCAAAGTAATTAACAAAGTTTTCATATGTGATGCAGGGGTACCCAGCTTGTCATGCCTCCAAGAGGGGTCAAAAAGTGAAATTTTGTTGTGCTTGAGTCAATTTCATGTAATAAGGTCTTATAAGACCATTTCATAGGTATTTGGGTTGGTTTGAGTCATTAGGGGGTGAATTAGTATGTAAATGCAAAAAAGTGTCAATGTTGTCAAGTTGCACAAAGCAACTTTGCATTTTTGTTGTCAAGTGGAAGTTGAAACATTGGAAGATGAAAGATTAGTTTGTAATTGTCGAGTATCTGTTGGAAATGCCTTATAAAGCTTTGTATCATTGACCCAAATGGGTTGGATGAAGTTTGGATGAAGAAAATTCAATAAAGATCTATGTTTTTATGCATTTTGTAACATTTTTTTTACTGATCTGGTGAATGGTACGGATTCCTATGGCCTTCTCATGGTCTAAAACTTGTTGGAACTTGTAGATGAATAAATCTTCTAAATTATCCTTCTTGTAGCACCTAATTTTATTGTGTTTGAAAAAAGTTAGCCATTTTACTAAAAACTATTTGAAACCCTAAGTAGGGTTGGTTTTGAGTGAAAAAAATGTTTTTCTTTCCATTCCACCAATAAAAAAGGACCAAACTTGGTGGAATGGCTTGGAGTGGGGTATATTTTGTTTTCTTAAAGTTGCATGTTCCAGGGTTTTGGTTAGCATGTGTTTTGGTGATGCCCTAGGTTTGATCTTTTCATGTTTTAAGCATATTCAGGAAGAGAACAGTCAATTTTTGAAGGGTTTCGTACAAAATGACCACCCCTAAAATTTTGGTAGGTTGTATAAAGCTTGAATGGGTATCTAGGACTGTGTTTTCATTTTTTATATCATGTCAGCAATGAAAGTTATGACCAAAAAACCCAATTTGTTGCCCCATGTTTTAAGCTTTAAGGATTGAAGGCTTATGAGGAAAAAAAGCCACCAAGTGATGTTTTAGGGTTTTAAGATTGGTTTATTTAGGTTGTTTTGAGTTGTCCACCTCTGCTTTGCATCAAATTGGTATCAGAGCCCAAGGATCTAGGAAGTAATTTTTTTGGAGTTTATGTGTTGTCTTTTTGCAGGTTCAAGCAAGAACTTGGATGCCAGAAGACTAGGCCAAGGGAAGAGATAGAAGCTAGAGGTGAGGTATCATGAATACAAGAGGAAGCAAGGTGAAAGAGACTTTCTTGAGAAAGAAGAATGGAAGAGTTGAGGAGAAAATTCCATGAATACTTGCAAAGTAAAGAGGTACCAAATAAGAAACCAGTGATGAGAAAAGAGAGAAGTGAGATAAAGAAGAAGGATGAGAGAGAAAAGAAAATGGATATTGAATAAGAGATAATAGACTCAAGAGAAGCCTTAGAAAAAATGAAATAAATTCAAGAAAATATGCAAGAGAGAATGGAACTTGAGATACAATAGTGTCTTGAGAAGACAAAACAAGTGAGTGGTTGGCATTTTCCAATAAGTAAGAAGCTCAAACAACCTATCAAGAAGATTGTTCTGAAGAGAAGAAGGAAAGAGAGGAAAAAAGTTCTAGATATTGGAGAATATTTGTTGATGAAGGAAGAGAAAAAACCATTTGAGGCTATGTTGGTGAGTGAAAAAGAGTTTGTCCAAATCATGGAGAAGGAAGAAAAAGATCCAAAGGTGAGGTCAAGGATGATGTTAATGAGTCAAAAGGAGATCCTAAAGTCCATGATGGAGGATAAGGTGGATTTTGAAATCAAGATCAGACCCTAGACTGTTCTGACAACAATTGACATATCTAATTTTCCATGGGTGATCCAAAGCATGTTGAAGGATGGTATAGACATAGTTGTGGATGAGTCTTCACATTCTTTATTCTCAATGCCAAGTATCAATAATTTATAGTTGTTTGAAAAGAGTGAATTTGAGTCTAATGTGCAAGTCGAGCAAGGTGAATTGCAAGGTTCATATTTTCATTTATTTGAATGTGAGGACAAAGCTTTCCATTTAGACCACCATGATACACATTTACCATTTGGGTTTGAGAATGCAATGGGATTTTTTTTGCTGCTAGGATAGTAGAGAGGGTTGTATATGGGAAAGATAAGATTGCTATTGTGGATTTAAGACTAATATACTCTAGCTAGATGTTGTTATGTTGGAAAGGTCACTAAGAGAATGTAAAAAGCGGGGCAAAAAAGGCATAGTCACTGATGGTGTTACACAAATAGTTTTAGAGGACAATGTTTCCATTGTTATCATCCAAGTGAAGGAGGAAGAGTGTGAGCAATCTACTGGAAAGACTAATCAATTTCATCTGAAAGTTGTTAAAGCATTGTTGAAAGAAGGATTTAGAGGTGTAGTTAGGGGACATGCTTATTTTAACAAGTTTAAATACCTTTGCCAAATGTTCAAGAAACATAAGGTGAAGATGAAAACAGCATGGGACTATGTCAAAGAAGATAATAAGCAAGGATTTAAATACATCAAGCAATAGCTTTCAAGCATGGTTCTCATGTTCCTACACTCCATTCAAGTGGAGCTTGAATCTTTCTTCCCCGGGAGTATGGTACAGGGGAACCCAGGTTGTCATGCCTCCAAGAGGGGTCAAAAAGTGAAATTTTATTGTGCTTGAGTCAATTTCATGTAATAAGGTTTTATAATACCATTTCATAGGTGTTTGGGTCGGTTTGAGTCATTAGGGGGCGAGTTAGTATGTAAATGCAAAAAAGTGCCAATGTTGTCAAGTTGCACAAAGCAACTTTGCATTTTTGTTGTCAAGTGGAAGTTGAAACATTGAAAGATGAAAGATTAGTTTGTATATTGGGGATCTGTTGGAAATGCCTTAAAAGGATTTGTATCATCAACACAAGGGGTCAGATGAAGTTTGGATGAAGAAAACTCAATAAAGATCTATATTTTTTTGCATTTTGTAACATTTTTATGTTGATCTGGTGAATGGTACAGATTCGTGTGGCCTTCTCATGGTCTGAAACTTGTTGGAACTTATAGAGGAGTGAATATTCTAAGTTCTCCTTTTTGTAGCACTTGATTTCATTGTGTTTGAAGAAAGTTAGAGCCATTTTACTAAAAAATGCCTAAAACCCTAGGTAGGGTTAGCTCTTAGTGAAAAAAATGTTTTCCTCTCCATTCCATCGGTGAAAAAGGACCAAGCTCAGTGGAATGGCTTGGATTAGGGTATATTTTGTTTTCCTAAGGTTGCAGGTTCCAAGGTTTTGGTTGGAACATGTTTTGGTGATGCCCTAGGTCCGATCTTTTCATGTTTTAGGCCTATTCAGGAAGAGAACAATCAATTTTTGAAGGGATCTGTACAAAGTGATCACCCCTGAAATTTTGGTATGTTGTTGTGAAGCCTAGTGTTTATCCTATCCTAAAGGTGCAAAATAACTATTACACAATATGAAAACAACACAAGGAACACCTCAAAGATTAGCCTAAGGAATGATAACACAAAGAAAGAAGATGAAATAAAGGTTACAAATGATTATACCTTTGTGCTATTGAATCCCTTGGTTGGCCCTTGATGTTATAGGCTTGTATGCTCCTTGGATGGCTATGAAAATGGTGTATGCAAAATGAACAATGTAATAAATGCTAATGCTAGTGACTAAGTGGCTTGACTAAATGGCTAAGATAATGCTTGCAAAATGAGTAATCAAATTGGTAGCACAAGGGTACAAATGGCTAAGTGTTGTAAAATGCATTAGAAAGGGGGGTATTTATAGAAGAATTTGAATTCTCTAGAGAATTCAACGGTTGATATTAAGCCACCAAGGCCAAGATGAAGGGCTATGGTGAGTTGAGGACTCACAAGCCCTTACATCTTGACATGTGGAGGGTGAAGTGGCCTAGGATGTGATGATGTGTGAGTGAGGTGGAATAAGGATAATTGATGTGGAGGAAGGACAAGTAACTTGCAAGTGCCTTGGGGGATGAGAAGATTGTCTTAAAAAGCAAGTTCTTGTTCCCAAATGGTTGAAAAGTGACATGAGAGGAATTTTAGTATTCCTCAAAAATATCCTTGGGCAAGAGGAAAGTAGCTGGAAAATAAAAGTGAGTTTTAAATTCACAATGACTGGGAGAATCTAGTGGATAAGACAAGGTTCCCGAAAAGGTGGGAATTTTCCACATGCGAATGATGTGACAAGTCAAAGGTTCTAGAAGTTACATGGGAAAGAGGAAAACCTTAGAAGGATAAATGTGAATTAAAAATTCACATGGAGAAGAGAGGAGTCTTGGGTGAATAAAAAGGAATTAAAAATTCCTTGGGAGATGGGGAGTGTTGACCAAGGTATTGATTAGGCTTAACTGATTAGTGATTAGAAGATGATTATTGACTAACGAAAGTTAAGAAGCCAACTTGCAAAAGTTGGAGGATGTGACATGTCTTAATCAAGGACTAGACATGTGTACATCCCTGATGATGAGATTAGAAGATGGATTAAGATTAAGGAAAAGGATGTGACATGTGAGGAATTAAATAAATTTCATATTTATTTAATTTTTTTGGTGAAAAGTAGAATAAAGGGTAAGGTATTTAATTAATAGGGATTTAAAAGAATTAAGGCTATTAATTAAATAATAGCGATATTATTTAATTAATGCAAATAAGAGGATATTAGACAAAAATGGATAAATTTGGACAAATGCAAGTGTCCAAATTTAGGTATCTACAGTTGTATAAAGCCCAAATGGGTATCTAGAACTGTGTTTACATTTTTTTATATCATGTTTTCAATAAAATTTATGACCAAAAAACCTAATTTGTTGCCCCCACATTTTAGGCTTTAAGGATTGAAGGCTTGTGAGGAAAAACCCACCAAGTGATGTTTTAGGGTTTGAAGATTGGTTGATTTAGGTTGTTTTAATTTTTTCACCTCTGCTCTGCATCAATGTGATATATCACTTTCTTTATTGATCCATAGATGTTCTCATACAAAATTAGAATAAGAGAACAATTCCAACATGTTAGTTATTTCCTTGATTATAAAGGTTCTATATAAACTCCTCAATGATTGTGAAGCAAATACAACTATCAATGACTACTAAAACCATTTCTAGTAACTATCACAAATCGACAAGGTATTATCATACTTGTCGATGATAATAAAAAATATAACTAATACTAACTATACTATCTACATTATCCCCCCCAAAAAAAAGACATATTGTAAATGACAAGAAATAAAAATGTATCACTAATGGGGAGTAGAGGAAGGAAATGGCCTTGGAATCACAACACTAGAAATGGAAGAATATGGAGTGGAATGGTGACATGTAGTTGCTCATAACTTGTTAAATTCTTCTATCCATTTCTTTAGGTAGTGGGTAACTAGAAGTTCTTGTCCCCTAGATGCATTAACCATTTGCACAACTTCCATTAGCTAAAGCTTTAACCTTCTCATTGGTAGCTTAGATTTCTAAAATTTCTCAATCTTTTTAACACTTCTTTTTATCTAAATCTATAATTTGGGCCCATTGGGCTAACTAGTCCTAAAATTTATGTCTTTGATCTTTAAGTTCTTATGTTATTTTCTTGGTATTATAGATTGATTCATCCATTTCAACACCAATGTTCACTAGGATTTCATTTCTATTTGCAACATGAGTTATGGATAATAGAACTAAAGCCCAATGGAGTATATAACGCTTCTAGAAATTTCTCATTAAGCCACCAAAAGAGGGGGTACACTTACCAAAATCCACATGCATTTCATATCAACTAATTCTATATTATGTCACCCATGAGAAATAAAACTTTGGATGAATTCATTATGACACTCACAAATTGTTGGATACATGAGGCCTCTTATAAAACCAGGAGAGAGTTAGTACTATCCAATATCCTTGCAGTATTTTGTGACTTCTCACATTATGTGTGCCATGGGATCCAAGTCAAATATATTTTTGAATAGTGCACAATCAGTTAGTAGGAGCTAGCTTTGAGAACCGAATCAAAATTTCCTCTTCACTGGGCACTAACCTATGTAGCTTCACTTGCATAGGTGATACATTATCCTCCTACTCAAGGTGTTGTGTAGAATTTATTTTTGGTTCGATAAGTATAGTCCTTGATTCATGCATAGGACACAATAGAGGGAACTTGATGAATTGATTTAATCAGTTATTATAACATAATCAAAATCAAGGAAATTGACAACTAGGCATAGGAGATATACCATTTGGTGGTCACACTCCTTTAAGGTGCAAGTGAAGTTTGAAATTCCAAATTTTGAAGGCAAGATTAATGAAAATGCCATGGATGATTGGCTATCAAAGCTGGAAAAATACTTCTTTGTGAATAATTTCTCCAATGTTAAAAAGATAACGTTTGCTCTCTTCAAGGCTAAACATCATGTAAAACAATCATGGGAGGTTCAATTGTCATCAAAGAATAACAATTCTACATCATATGAAGAGGAAAAAATAGATAAAGAGAAAGATGATAACCCTACCCAAGGAGACTATGGAATTTATCAAAGAAGAATATTTTCCTAAAGATACATATGAAGAAAAGTATATGCAATGGTAGTTGCTTCAACAAAATAAATACCAATCTCTACAAAGACTACACCATTACATTTCATGATCTATTTGTAAAGCTTGGAATCTAAGATACAAAAAAGCATAGGGTTTTGAAATACTGTAGCGGGTTGCATTGATAAATTCAAATAAAGATGTCCTTGAATATTGAAATGTTGGGAACTACCTACAAATATGCTAACAAAATTTAAGACAAAATTAAGCAAAAAAGGAAAAAGGAGAACAAATCAAAAGGAGATGGTAGCAACAAGTTTTCAAAAAAGCAGACCACCAATAGATTCTTCTCTCAACCATTATCAAGTACAAGTGCTAATAATACATAGGACACTGGTATGTGATGTGAGATTCACAAAAGTTGTTGACATAATACAAAGGATTATAGAGCTGCAAAAACTTGGATGGAAGAAACACATGAAGTGGAGAAAGATGTTGATATGTTGCCTACATACCCTTTTGAACAAAAAAGTGATGAACAAATTATTGAGGCAAACCCCTATGTCATGGTTGCTACTACAAAAATTATCCTCGAGAAGATGAAGAACATTTGTTTCATTCACACATGTGGATGAATGGAAAGGCTCTACACTTTATATTTGATAGTGGGAGTCAATTTCTTTTTTATCTTTGCTTAATTTGATAAGAGGCTAAATTTGAAAACAAAACCTCATCTATAACCATACTCTATGGGTTGAGTGAGCCAAGGGTGAGATATACAAGTAAGAAAATAGTGTTTCTTATCCTATTCTATCAAACCATTCAAAGATGAAGTCATTTATGAAGTAGCACCACTAGATGTTTGTGATGTGTTGGTAGGAATTTTGAAGGCAAATATATCCTTTCTCGACATTGTCATTATGTCTATTCACATTCTACAATATTATAGGTTTGTCACACCAGGTATTATCATCTGAGTTCTAGTCTGAATTCATATCACAACTCTAGAGTTTCATTAAGTTCTCCCAATAATCTTAACTAGTCATCAATGTGTTTGAAAGCTTATTTGGAAAATTCTACCAGTGGGGTAAGAGAAGGAGTTATGGTTATTTCCTCTTCACTTTTGTTGTCATCTTCTTCTATAGGTTATTTTTCTTCTTCAAAAGATGATTTATCTTGGGTTATTTGTTTCTCAATTTATGGAAAATCTTGCTTTCCTCCCCTTTCCTTCCATTATCTAAACACCCAAGGATTTCCATCTAAATATAGAAGACCAACTAGAATCATAGTTTGCATTCAAATGAAACTTACCTAATACCAAGGATGATACCTAGGTATACACTACATCCAAAAAGAGAGTAATAGAATGTTGTATCATGTAAAATTATTTATGCATTAAAGAGAGGAATTATTGAATTCTAACTAAGAGTAGTTTTCCTCAGTTATAAGTCTCCCCTTTGCTAAGCCCAATCGTGTACTCTATCATCCATATATAATATCTAAAGCTCTTGTAATCTTTGATAATTGCTTCCAATCAATTATTTCCTTATTCTCTATAATATTGGTGATTCTACAATATTATTTCACATCTCATGGGTGTTTGTGGAAAACTTGTGATCAACTATCTTTGCAGGAACTTACCTATCTGACATTTTCAAGAACTTCACACCTAACTAAATTTTGTGGGTATCTTGTGGCCAAGTGGATTTGCAGGCAAAGGCTATTGAACAAGACAAGTGCATTGATCAAAAGGTTCAAATCAATAAGCAACAAAACTTTCACATGAAGGACAATATGAATGAAGTGCGAGGTTTTTCAAGTGATCTGACTATTTGCGAGAACTCGAGAGTGATTTGGTTTGTGAAACTTCCACTTCCTATGGAACTTTCACTTCCTGTTGGTCTGTGGACTATACACTTGTTGTGGTATCTATGGATTTTTAGCTCATTGCTATATATGTGGACTCTCAGCGTGTTGTTGCACTTGTGATCTTTCAACCTACTACTCTTGTTGTTTCTACAACAAATTGGTTATTATAATAGCTAGGATCTAATTTGATTCAACTTCCTAGCCATTGAATGATAAAAGGGATATCAATGCATGCGTTAAGGGGTATTTTGGGAAGGAATAGAGGGAATACGACCAATCTATAACTTGTTAATAGTGATGGGTATGTGTTATAAGCTTTATAAAGCCCTTTTGTAATGAAATTATGATATGAAAATTGTTACACCTTGTTCCATCGTTATCATATTACTTTTACCAAGTCATGAGTAAAAATGATGATAAATGTAAACCATGAATTTAGTATGATTAAATAGGTGAATGAAATACTTGAATATGCATAAAGATGTAATTGCTTTTGAAAGAATGATTATGTTTTATACTAATGGAAGTGTGATGTATAAATATGTATTGCAATGTGAATACTTTAATACTTTGATGATGCAAATGATTTATGATGTAAATGAATTTCATGTGAACAACTAACTACCTATGTGATGCACTAAGTTGGATGCAGGAAGGAGTTGAGCGCTCAGGTAAGAGAGGGGGAGTATCACTCAGGAGAAGAACTTGGTCTAGTAACCATTAATGAGCCTAACTGAGCATACACACTCTCACATCCTAGTTTGGTCTAGTTGAGTTGGGTAAATAATCTTTGGTCATAGTTTGGGGGTGATTTAAATGACTTTGGTTTTGGTCTTTGCTTTCTTGATTGTTCTTGGTTTCAATTACATGACTAGATCTTTGTGTTGAGTTTATGTTCTTCTTCGTGAAATTGTGCTCATACATTTATCGATACGTGCATGCATCAGATATATATACACTCAATGTATATTCATATCAATGAATATGTATGAATTGTGTTTATTATGGATATTAAAATGATAATAAATATATATATGTACATATTGATAAGGTGTATATATATATGTATATGTATATATACATATACATATATATATATGTATATATACATATAAATATGTATATATATATATACATATATATATATGTATATATACATATATATATGTATATATACATATATATTACATTTATTAATCTATATATGTGTGGTTTTTATTAAACTACATATACATATACTCACATACATTTATATTAATATTAATATATATATATGTGTGGTTTTTATTAAACTACATATACATATACTCACATACATTAATATTAATATTAATATATATATATATAATGCATTTAAGAAACATTTGAAAATATATATATTAATTATTTATTTTATATTTTAAAAGTGCTTTGTAATAATTTAGAGTGCATGAGTAAAAGTACTGTCAAATAAAGGTTTAGTGGCTATTCAAAGCCAAAGTTATAAGTTCAAAATAATAAGTGCTTTATAATAATTTGAAAATATATATATTAATATATATTATAATGGCTAAGTAATGTGTTGCACACTAAAGCTTGCATAGGAGAATAAAATCATAATGCATATAGCCAGCGCATGAGAGGAATACAATATGGCACGTGGGAAAATTATGAGGTATAAAGCAATTAAATGTTTAAACTGAGTACTACCTTCTAGGCCACAATATGGGGCGCGTATAATGTTGTGTAAACACCATTCTATTTAGGGGAGAGGACCCACTAGTTGTGCACCCTAACTTCACGCTTCTAATTATCCTATGTGGAAATTTCAAATCACTCCCAATTTTTTACAGCAGCTTACTTGGCAAGTCTCCTGCTTATAACTTTCGTTTCAGGGCCACATCATCAAATATGATGCCACATCAGCATGTTTTTTGTCAAGGTGTCTAAAAAGGCCCCAAAAAAAAGTGTTACCAATACTTGTGCATTCACATCATGGATAGTTGAACACTGATGTGGCATCACATGATTGGTTACTTTTTAGATCAAAAGAATACATTTTGTTTAATTATGGGTAGTCAAGTCACAACTATTGGCATTATATAAACAACTACTATCTCAACTATTGGGCATTATATTAACAACTACTATCACAACTATTGGAACATGCTCAACTATTGGGTCCTCTCCCCTAGTGAATTTATACCAAGTATTGCTACGCCATTTTCAGAGAATGGTAATACTTTTTGATGCTAAAGTTGTTGATGATAGCGCTTAAAATTGGAAGGGTTGTTGATGCAAATACAACGCATAAAGTATAGCAAATAGAAGTCTTCACAACCAACTTACAATTTGAAAATAAGCACGAGACTTAGTCAATGCAAAGATGTTAGAAATTTGTGAGGGTAGTCGACTTGTAAATCAAATAGGAAATCTGTAGTGATGTGTTGTTGGGCCTTCATTTAGTAAAAGAATCATGTTATCACAAGAATGAAGTCGACACAACTATTTTATGAAATTGGAAGTAAGAGGACTATTATGTGTTGCAATTTGAGAGTTTTATTCAGCTGAGTTGATGCATTTTTTAGGAAGGTGGCAAATTTGTTAGCTTGTTTGTAGCCTTTGAATGCTCAAATTTTAGTATATATAGAGGTGTTCTCTCCATCATTTGTTACACTTTCCAATTCGATTTCCTCATTATTTTGTTGTATTCTTTGTGCAAGAGTATTGTTTGAGAGTTTTGTGAGATAAATACTTGCTTTGTAATTTTGCAATTGTTGAGAGAAATGGTAAGAGGCTAGAGGTGAAAGATATGTTGATCTTAGAAGGAGTAGCAAGTGGTCTTGTGGAATTGAGCTAGGGAGGAAGTAGTATCAGTTGGAGCATTTAAATACATGCATGTTGATTTCTATTCCTCTATTATTTTATGTTTGAAAGGTTATTTGAGTATGAATGCCTTGTTTGGAAATGTTTGATTTAAATACACGTTAAGGTGCTTTTATGAACTTAGTTTTATCTTACAACATTCAATACATTATTATATGCCAAACAATAATATTGGTATTGTGATGCCTAACGACTAGCTAAATATACTAAATACACAAGAATGTGTGTGCATTCTTGGAAACATGATACAAAGGCCTCCTACCCTTGATCTATTACTATCTCTCAAATGATGCTCTCCCTCTTTGAATGAGGGGGAAACTATCCCTACATCCACCTCATAGTCATGAAATAATAGTTGGTCTATACACTCATCAATAGTCATAATCATTATTTAATATTAATACGTGCAACATCATGTAATTAACAAAATAACCAATGCATCATACCATCAATGAATACATAAAAAATATACAAGAATCATACATGTAGTCAAGTTAATGCAATAAATTTTAGAAAGTATATGATCATGAAAACATACATAGAGATATCACTGACTATTCTAACCACAAAAAGGAACACATATCTATAACATGCATCTAATAAAAAAATTCAAATACTTAAAAAGTTTCATCTAATTTGTCTAAGTTGAAATGGGCTATGATAAAATATCATTGAGAACATTCCAACCGTCTAAAATATTTTTGGGTACACTTGCAACTCCAAATACTCTACTTTGAAAGGAAATAAGTCTTGAATAACTTATTTTCTTCCTTTACACTCGTCATCACGTCAACCCAAAAATCTTCTAAGATAAACCCATATTTGAAGGACTATCCTACATATTTCCTTTTTTCATTTAAGTATAAGTTCAAATTAGTTATTTCATCTTCAAAACTCCTTGCATGAAATAGGGAGGTATAAATATATGCATTAATACTAAGAGGGGATTGTACACTAGCCATGTGCTTGCTAGATAAAACTTTATGTACTTCACATAACTACCTTTAAGCTCTAGCAACACTATCTTATCACTCACATACTTTGGAAACCTATAAGGAGCACTTATGAATCCTCCTAGCTATGATAAATGTGAATATTGAGAATTAGATAAACCAATTCCCCCATTCTACAATAGTAATTTTAGCCTGCAAGGAAAAATTCTTATTTTAGTGATTTTCCATCCTTACAATTAGATAAAATAAGAAAGGCACAATTAATTGTCTTGAAGTGTTTTTTAATTTATTTTAACTCAAATGGATGGTAGAACTTGTGCACTTTCTTTTATCCTGCAACCATTATTCCTTCCCTAGTTAACCTCAAAAAATTTTCCCTCCTTGTTATTAGATAGCTAATATGAGAGTTCATGTAGAAATTCTTAGTCACTTGAATCTTAGATAATTGATTCCAATCAATTATTTCCTTCTTCTCTACAATATTGGAGATGAAATTGAACATCCATGACTAAAATTCTTTAGCATTAGGGTTTTCCATTATTCTATCCAAAAGAATGATTAGGTTATTGATCTCTATTTGAAAATAACTCTTAAAGAGTACCTTGGGTAAACATTAAGAAGATAAGCTTGTTTTTGTTAACCGATTCTTGTTTATGTCCCTTAAATAAAGGTCAAGATCTAAGTTGTTAAAACCCATACTGCCAACAATACTTAATGAAACATATCTAGAGCAATGTGGTATTTGGAAGGTTTCTTTAATGATGTCATGAATGATATCTAAAAATATCCTATTTGAAAGACCAACAATATTTTTATTTTGAGGGTCATAACATTAGCACATGTCATAATCAACTTTAGAGATTTGATAGAAGTAGGGACATCAACTACCTACATTGCCCCACTATTAGTGCAAGAGTTGGCTATGGAGATAGCCACCCAATATCTAGAGGCCAAAAGAAAGCATAATAAAAAGAAAAGGTTGATGGGGCAAGAATAAATTGTATTCCTATCAAACAATGCAAATAGAATGAATATACAATGTGTAAGATATCCTTGGTTATATAGTCAAGGTGAGACATAGGACTAGACAAGATCATGCCAAGTATCTTAATCCTATGTCACGAGATAACTAATATTAAATTACTTATAACACAAGCATTAAATTCCATAAGATAAGATGAGATCTAAATGACAACTAAGACTTCTAGAAAGATTCTTAGGACCTAAGTAAACTTAACATGCGAATAGAACCTACTAGGTGAACTACTTAGGTAAAATACCTTATTCACACCAACAATTAGTTATGCACCTAACATGCATTGTTTTATCATCTACATTTACCCTCTTCAAAAAGTCCATCAAGTTTATGTGCCCCATATTTATATCCAATGTTTCATTTAATGAAAATGTAATTTTAGGAGGGATTACCCCCTTAAATCAATGCTTCACCTCCTTTATTCTTGGGGAAGTCATATAGGAACTTCTAAGATAGGGTGTGAGCAAAAGATAAAGATAAATACAATTATTGTAGGAGGTTTGGTTAGCAAATAATAGTTTTGTAGAAATGCAAAATAGAGGTAGATGAGCAAAATGCAAGCTTTGTTAAAGTGCACAAGAGGTTTGCAAACCCACAATATATAAGTATTATAAAAATGATGGGAGTGGAGGCAACTTAGCAATTAACAAGTATTATAATAATGTACGGAGAATCAACAGATCTAATGTATGCAATTATTGTGAAGATGTAGAGAGTGTAAGTATTGTGGAAAATGAAGCAAAAGGAAACTAGGCTTCCACAAACTTTATAAAAGCAAACATAAAAGGATAACAAGTACCATGCGAGTTGCACATATAATCATAAAACTCTAAGAGAAATTTGTTCACAATTTTAATGCACGTTCAAAAAGTAAAAGGAAAACCTTCATAAGATTTTAAATGAAGATTTTAATTTTTTTTTTGGATTAGAAACATATAAATTTCATTAAAAGGTGTAAGTAATGGAGTGAATGAGTGGAAAATACTTGTGAGTACATAAGAAATTCCTTGAATAAGAAATAGAGATGTCCTAGCTTGACTTGAGCATGAATAACGTTGGATGGAAAAATTAGCATATACATGAAGCTGAATATGTAGAGGAGACTTATATAGGATTAGGAGATTCATTGCATAAATTGGTCTTCAAGAGGCATGGGTGTATTTTACATGTATACATGATTTCAAATGAATGCAAAAATAGAAGAAATAAAATGGGTTTGTAAAGTCTTAGTTCACATGAGTATTATTGAATTCTTTTTCATTTTTATGCTTTTGCAAAGGTGAGAATTATGTAGGAAAGACTTGGAGAGAGGGTTCAAGATTTTGCAAACATACAAGAAAGCATAACTTCAAACTTTACAAGTTGTGCGAATTGCAAACTTAGGAGCTTCACAAGTCTATGTAGAGACCTCATGTTGGATACATTATTTAGAAAAAGTGTAATGTGGAAGTCAATTAATAATTCACAAGATTGCATGGGTGCATAAAATGTCTATAATCTCACCATGCTTAAGTATTATAAAAAAAGGAGGTGGGAGTGCAAAGTAGGTTTGTAAAGCATGCATAAATATGTCTTAGTTTTATAGTTATAATTATTATACACACTTTGTAGGATTGTAGACATCGGAGCAATGATGCATACTACAAGCCGAATGACATGCACAAAGAACATAAACCTATGCAAGATTTATATAAAATAGTTTACGAAATTTTGAAGGGTGACAAAATGTTAATTTTGCATCATTTGCATTAGGAGTCCCAAATTCCATGATAGGTAGTGCCTTAGTATTGCAAGATTGTGGGTTGAGTGAGCAAGTATGCATATATATGCAAAAATGAAAGGCAACTTTGCATCCCTTTGAAATGCTTGAGAATTTATGATTTTAATATTCACTCTTCCAATTCAAAAACTAAAGATCTTCCAAACTAATTTATGACTTGCTTATTAAGAAAAATGCATTTTAGTAGCAACAATTCAACAATTTAAGGGCCAAATTAAAGAAGAGCAAAATTGACATCATGAACCATGCTAAAAATAGAACTACATTAGCAAATACTTGAACTTTAAATGTGGGGAGAAAACCACAAAGAGAAAACAACAAGGCTCTATGGTTTGAAATTTGGGTTGCCTTTTCTCTTATGATATTTGAAATTTACAATTAATGGATTGATGTGTTGATAAATGCCTTTGAGAAGCTTGTTAAGTTGGGGTCATGTTCTCCATGGTCAAACTCGTAGACAAACTAATTCAACGACTTGTGAACAATGATTGAAGACAATCAACAATCATGTAATATGCATATTTGTTGCTAAACATGTAGATGTTGACGTGATAGTGAATGCAATATTTGATCTTTTACTAGATGATTCTTAAACAAATTCTAGATATTATATGTATATAATAAATTATGACTTATCCAACATATTAAAAAACAATCTGAAATATTTTACGTTCAAGCTGACAAGTTATAACTAAGTGAAATATTTTAGTAAGGTTAATTATTATAGAAAAAGACAAACCGAAACAAAAGAGAAAAGTGCGAGATAAGTAATTAGAATAAAGAAGCCCATATAATTATCATCAAACTTGGCGTAGGAGTGGGCGCAAAAAGATATTTCGACAAGAAATACTGCATTTGTGATAATTAACCAGGGTTCGTCAGGGGTTAAACGAGGGTTTCCCTCCATCCCACAAAGATTTGAGATTAGATATTCTACAAAGTTATCACTTGGTCTCTCGCTGGACTCTCCTCTTCATTTGTTGGTCTTTTCTTCTCCAGCTGGGAAGAGGAGGAAGAACCCGCTGAATCCGCGCATTTAAAAGGTCCGCAAAGAAGCTCAATTTTTACTTTAAGAGGGTTTTATTTATATGTTGTCTCTGTAACTTTTTTCGCCCAGTGGATTTTTCATTTTTATAGTGTGGATCTGCAGTTAGAGGTCGAGATTCGAGCCTGTGACTTCGCTATTAGAGGGGTTTCTGTTGGGTTTTTCCTAGGGCAAGTGTTTGAGAAGGGCTGCGGAAATAAAGGTATAACCCAAGAAACCTGGCGTGCCTTTTTTATTTGCTTTTTCCTTTTACCTGGTAATGAAGTTTTAGAGCTTAAACATGGGTGTTATAAATTTAAAGAGCTGTGTACCGTAAGAAACCTACTGTTCGCACTTTTGCAGGTAAAATAATTTCAGGTCAATTGATTTAAGGAATTGCCGTGGTATATGCTATTGCATGTAAATGAGCTGTGGTACTTTTTTTCTTTCTAGTCTGTAGATTAGGAGGTCAAAATCTTGTAAAAGTTTTTGGGGATGTTTTGGCCAATGTAGATCCTATTTCCAAGGCTTTTACTGTGCTGGATGCTTGAATGCAGCCAGAACTGGCTGAAACTGCAATCATTATTGCTCCATAGCAAGTGTTGGCATCTGGACTGTAAGCTTTATAGAGGTGATCTTTTCAGTAATTTTTAGCTATTTTGTTTGTGTGGTGTATTATTTTAGTTAACATATTTTCTGCCGATATTTTTACTCGACTCGGGTAGGTCAGACCCTGACAATTATTGAACCCTAGTATGAATCTTTGTCCTAGTTGCTTTTCCGGGAGGATATGCCAAGCTGGGTTGGTTACTGGTGGCATCCTACTCGGCACTGTTTTTTGTGTTACTGTTTCTAGGAACATGCGTTTGACCTTACCCAGTTTTTTCTTCTTAATTCTCTTCTTTACTTGTACTTGTTATTTACATTTAAATTTGGACAGATCAGATCTGAGCAATATCTTAAATCTGGTGAGTGTTATAAATTCTCTCCCGTTTGCTCGCATGATTTGGGATGGAAGTCTCTGCAAACTTTGACAACAACATTTAGGTTCTGCTTTCAGCTAAATGGTACAATTTAATATTGAATTGGTACACGTTTTAAGGAATATTTGTTCAAAGCTGCTTGAAATATTCGGGACGAAGCTATCAGAGGCGTAGAACATACATAGACAAAAGATTTTAGACTTTTGCAGTCAGATATAATACCATGTATCTGTATGTCGCTGCAAAATGTTTTCAATACCGACGTTTCATACTCCTTTGAGACCCCTCTTCAGGGAGATTATGCAGTGAAGGATGTTATGTGAAGATATTCTAACTCTTTGGAATATGGTTGGCCAAAGTTCAAGCAAGCGGGTATCGATTGTTACTTATCCTTTAGGTGAACATGTTTACTTGTTTACTTAAATAAGTTAATAGGGTAAACAATTCAGACAGCTTCAAAAGCGCTACATACTTATGGTGTACTTACACATACCAGTACAGTAAACGGTTCAAATTAGTGTTAAAGAACTACATGTCAATCGCTTGACTGGGATTTTATGGTTTGGATTGTGCAGTGGGTATAGTCATAAGTTCGTGTTTAATTGCTAGCATTATGGATAATGTGTGAAATTGATTCCTTTTACATGCGAATTTATATTTGATTGTTAGGATTTTCTTTGTATGGGACATTGATTCACATCTTTGGCTTATGAGCTGGCATTTTGATGTTAGGATTTGCTTCATACACAGAATTTGTTACCATTTTTGCATATACCAAATGGATTTACATTAAACATAGAATTTATTTCTATCTTGGGCTTGTTTCATGTGGTAGCTTGTTTACTGTCTGTCAATTTTGAGATTAGGACTCGCTCCATGCATGAAATTAACTCTTATTTTGGGCTTGTGATTCTGGTTTTGATGCTAAGATATGCTATTTGTGTGTTTTGATTTCTCGCCTTGGTTTATGACCTGACATTGTTCCCATTTTGTCAGAATAATACATTGAAATGTTGGGGTTTGCTTCATTTGAAATTGATTTCTATTTTTGCTTATGAGCTTGCTTTTTTTGTTACTAACTACTTTTGGTGGATTTGTAAGCATCAACAGTTAACTTGTTACTTGTTATGGCATTGTAAGCCAAACAGTGGTGGTAAGTGGTCTTGTGCAATGGTCTACAGGTTTCTATGTATAATTGATGCCATCGGATTTTGATGTATAATTGATGTATAACTACTTTTGTTGGATTTGTAAGCATTAACAATTAGCTTGTTACTTGTTATGGTATTGTAAGCCAAACGGTGGTATTAAATGTTCTTGTGCGGTGATCTACAGGTTTATATGTTTCCTACTTTTAAAATGGATGTCAATGGTGTTACTGAAATATTATGTCTTAATTGTTTTCTGTACAGTCAGGTTGCGTGCATTTTTGTACTCATTTCTGGACGTTAGTCCCAAATCATGGGGAAGAATAAGGGAAAATTGGTGGCCAATGAGAAGGCAGCTTCTGCTGAAGGGAACAAGAAGGTAGAGCCTGGTGTTAATGGAGTTTCTGAGAAAACTGAAGAGCCTATGACTTTGGGTGAAGGTGAAGCTGCTAATATGAAGACTGAAGAGGAGAAGATCAAGGAAACGAAGGATGGAAACGAGAAGAGTAAAAAGAAAATGAAATTGAAGAAGAAGAAATCTAAGAAGAACAAGCAAGGTGAGAGGAAACCTGAAGCTTCTGCTGGAGCCAAGAATCAAGATACAAAGAAACCTGAAGCTTCTACTGGAGCCAAGAAGGATATTGCAGGATTAATATTCATGTGCAACTCGAAAACCAAAGAGGATTGTTTCCGTTACCATATTTTTGGCTTGCCTAAAAGTCAGAAGGATCTTGTTGAGAGGGTGACCAAAGGAATGAAACTCTTTTTGTATGACTTTGAACTGCGGTTAATGTATGGCATTTACAGAGCTAAAGGACGTGGTGGTCTTGATCTTCAGCCTAATGCTTTTAAATCTGCAGAGAGGCCATTTCCAGCCCAGGTATGTTCCTATTTTGATTCAATATTTAGAAGATTTCACTGTTTATGAACTCTGATTCTGTTAGGGACCCTTTGTATGTGGAATTTTCTTGGTACCTGTTCCTTCGGAGATTTAAGCTCCTTAGCCTTTTGCAGAATTGGATAATTTGATAATGTTTATATTTTTGCTGGCACTGTATGAATCCTGTTTACTCATTTAATTTTCAAGTTATGAAACCCTGGCATAAAAATGTAAACATTTCAGAAGTACAGGTTTTTAGCTTTTATTTGTTTGGGCGATGGGTATCAGTTGGTCCTTTTATTTTTTGATTTCTCCAACATACACCTCTTTGATAAGATTTGTTATTATTTGTCATATTTGTGATCACTCTCTGTGATCTACCACTAATGTGCTTCTGTGATGCTGATTTAATTTTTTAAATGGTTTGAAATGGATTTGATCACTTCTGGGGTTTGCTACCGTGGGAATGTTTTCCATTAAGAAAGCTTCTGATGCCATTTTGTTAGAGCGTCTCAGATTTTGGTTTCAAAGTTGGGTTGCATGGGAATCTAAGAGACTTGAGAAAAATAACATTTTAAAGATTATTTGAGTAAAAACGTCTATGAAGTATGAACTATTGTAATGGTTTTTGAGATATGCCACAGGTACGTTTTCAGATTCACAGAGATTGTGTGCCACTGCCAGAGGACAAATTTAAGGTTGCCATCAAAGATAATTACTATGGAAAATCAAAAAGGAAGTTTAGATTCGAGCTAAATGGACAGCAGGTAACTTTTTGAATTATTCAAGTCAATATGTTTCATAGGCTATAAAATGATTTCTGTAATGCTTTTGAATCATATTTATTTCTCTTTGTTTAACCTATCCAGGTGAAAAAATTGTGTCAACTTTTTCGAGCCATTCCCAAAGATGGTCGTCTGGGTATTGACACTGCTTCTATGGCAGAGAGGAGGCATGTGCCTTATGCTGAAAATGTTCCTGTCCCTCGCCTATCAATGCCTGTGGGGGAAATGCCTCGTCGTTACACTCCATTTGCTGAAGATCCTTACACATTTAATTCATATCCACGTATACCGAAGCCATTAACTTCACCGCAACCACTATCATGGGGAAATGGGGTTTCTGATTTGAGTTACCGTGGTATCGATTCTCAGCGGGAGCTCGTTCTTGAGCAATTTCGAATAGAGCGCCCTCTTGTGGATGATATTTACCTTGATGATGTGAGCAGGAGGAATTTCCGCAGGGAAGCTGACTACGGGGATCCATATTTGCGAAGGGACTCATTGCGAAGTCCAGACGCTTACCCTTACTTTGGAGGGGTGACTTCAGCATATCGTTTCTAATTGAAACAGAGGAACTTCCTGGTTCAGGATATCTTTTATGCTGTTTGAATGGTTAAAGTTTAACCTGTGGTCTTAGATTGTGTGCCATTGCCAGAGGACAAGTTTAAAGCTTGGTGATTTTGGATGCTGATATTATGTTTGTGACTTGAATAGGAATTCTAATTGAATTTAACAACACCGACTTTGGTTTTTAGTTCTCCATAAATTTTACATTCAAGTTTCTTATCAACAACTTTTACATTCAAGTTTTTTGTTTCCGTGACATTATTTGAGCACTGATTGTATTGTTTCCACGCTGATTGTCATGCTAATTCGAGTTTACAATATTCCTGATGGTCATTTCTGGTTGGAAGCTCTTACTGTTTGTACAGCTAAATCGTTGTTACTCTGTGAATTGATTCCCTATGAAAAACATTTTGATCACTTTGCTGCAAAGTCCTTTTCTATTAGCATGTCTGAATGTAGCATTTGATGGCAAATTAGATTTCGTGTACTGGTCTTGCATGATTGAAGCTCGTGTGTGTGTATAATATATGCATTAGGGTGATCCGCTTTTCTGTTTCAGGGAAATTCTAGTGCACATTATATTTCGTGTACTGGGCTTGCATGATTGAAGCTCGTGTGTGTATAATATCTCTGAAAGCCGTGCCAAGTCTGAAAGTGCACATTATTGCTTTTAAGAAAGAAAATAAAGTTCTAAGCATCTATGGTATGTATTCGTTCGTTCCATTTCCATCTATGTTTGTATTATTACTTGTTCAATGTGTGGAAGGTTGTTTCTCCAATATATGTATTATTACTTGTTCAATGTGTGGAAGGTTGTTTCTCCAATATATGTATATAATTTTTTGATGTTTTTCTGCTTTCCTGATCTAGGGAAATTCTGGTATTCTGTTTTTTAAGCAGTTCTCTCTGAAACCCTGCTAAGTCTGAATACTAAATACATTATATTTCCTGATTTGGGGAAATTGTAGTATAGTGTTTATTTTTTCAATATTCTCTCTAAAACCTACCCAAATCTGTATTAAATGCAATATTGCTTTAACATGGATTGTATTAGAGCATTTCCTTCTTTGTTTGTATTTTTTTGCGATGCGTGGAAGCTTTCTCCAAATTAGCATTTAAGCATTGCTGTTTAGTTTTTATCTTACGGTAAACATCTGGAAATTTAAATTGCCGCTCATGATCGACATGTCCATGTCTTATTTTTCCAACCTGTAAAGAGAGTTCTTACTACAACATGTGAACCACATGTCCATACAACATGTGCCCCAAAAAGCAAATCACAAAATTATTCCAACTTTAATCAAACAAATAGTTGTATTCCATGATGTAAAAGCGCAAGTACAACAAAATAATATGAATTAATATTCATATTAATTGCCCGAGGATATTATTGCATTAAGCATAGAATATAATCTTCAATAAGTATAAAGTATCAATTATCACATCAGGGTTAGGATTACAACCCATATAGATATACAATGTTTTTTCAACATAGACAACCTGCCTAATTCTGACCACATGCAATAGCGGTCAAATGCAATTTTACGATGGCAATGCGTAACGTTCATCTAAATATGAACAACTCTTTTTGAGATTCAATTGTGCACGGTGTAGGTAATTTAAACTCACGTTTAAGCAATTGGATCCTTCTTAACTATTAATTTGGTGTGAAGTGGATATGGATAAAAAAGTAACTTTATGATCATTACGCAACAATACTATTTTTTTTTAGCACCTTTGGATTTTATTGGAGAATCTCTTGTAGTGATTTCACAGCCTGTTTTGCTTTTGGTTTTTAATCAGTTTCAATTTATGTCAGGGAGGGTGTATTTTTGCCTTGTTCCATTGTTCTATATGTTGATGTGCTTGCTGAGAGGAATTTCTTTTTGCTTTTCCTTTTATAAGTATTTGGAATATAATATTTCATGGATTGTTGTTAGAGGAAGAAAGGTCTTTCTAAATCATCCTATTTGGAATTATTATTGTTTGTAGGTGTTATTGGCAGTTTGGTTGTAATTGTACCTCCCTTTTTCTTGGTTTGGTCTATCCATTGTTCATGGTATAGGTTTCAAGAGTCTTTTGGCTATGTTGTTGTACAATGGTTTGGGTCCTTTTAATCTTGCTAGTCAATATCCAAAATAGTAATATTTTTGAAATATGTTGCTACTCTTACTCGTGCGTAAAATTGAAACCTTGTTATTGACTATTGTTGTGGCTTCCCTACCGTAGGTAATTGAAGGTTTTCTTGATGTAGGTGTCTCTTATGTGAATGCCCTTGTTCCTAGTGTGGCCTTTGGTTTGGGGTTTGTGATTGGGGATTTGAGGCTTGAAATTGATTGTCTTGCTAATAGGTCTCTTACAATCAACAGTCTCTTAATGATGATGGTTCCACTTCACAATCCTTTGGATACCCTTTCCCATAGACTCTTCGCCTCTTGACCCCTATTGATTTTTGTGTTGGCCTTGGTTTGATCATCCTTTGTGCAAACAATGGCATTTTTGTTCTTATGGCTAGTATTTCTCCTAAGCATTATGTTGTTGGTGGTTTGTTACCAAAGGATTCAGGTTTGGGTCACTAGTGGCCCTATGCAACCATAGTTGCCTCTTGGGGTCCTACTCACCCTTTGTTGCGAGATTCAATTTGGCCTCTTCCATGTGCACAATACGCCCCTATGGTTGTTTGTGGATATGATGTACTTGAAAATGAAGATATTTATTTTTGACAAGGCTTGGTCTATAGATTTAACAATTTGTGGCCCTCTCTTCCCATCCTCCACAAACGGGTCTTGGAATCATGGAAGCCTTTTGTTGATAGTAAGATCAAGCTATTCCCATGTGTTGGGGAATTTTTCATTGCAATGTTTACCTTTTCAAAGGAAAGACATTTTGTGTTAAAGTGGTAGGTTGTGGATGTGCCTAGAGCACTCTCTTGGTCAAGCCTTGGTCCATCTCCTTCAACCCTCTCTTTGAACCTCTCAATATTTGGTTGGTTTGGGGATGGTTTCCAAATCTTCCTCTCCAATTTGGGAAAAATTCTTGCTATGAAGCCATTGGCAATGTTATTGGTTGATTCTTGAAGGTTGACTCTTACTTCCTTCATGGAGCACTTTACAATTGTTCACATTTTGGTTGACATGGGTATCTTCAAGGCTCTTCATAGGTATATTGTTTTGATGGTGAGGGAGAGGCCATGGACTCAACCTCTTGACTATGAGGGTCTTCCCTTTAGATGTAGGCATTGTTTTACCATTAGTCACTCGATTTCTCTTTGTCCACTCTCTTGGTGTAAGGGGGTTGCTTCATGGTGGAGGAATGCTTGAGAAGATCATTTGATTAATAACGTGTTCAACTTTTAGGTTGTTAGCTTCTTTCAAGATGATGAGACCTCTTAGGACATTTGGTCCTCTCTTCCCATTTCTCTATTGGAGTCATGTTCTTGAGGGGGTTTCTCTTGTAGTTGGTGTGACTGTAGAGAGTTATGCTCCTTTAGCTCCTTTGGGGGAGTCTCACCCACCATATGATCTGGTTGCTTAGTGTCCCATTTCCTTTGCTCCAATTTTCCCCTTGGCTTTGGTGCAATGTCCACTTGCTCTTGAGGAGTTTAAACATTGTTTGGCTTCATCGGCTAGAGACTCAACTGATTCTATTGTGCACATGGACAAGCTCTCCGAGGGGGAATCTTGCCCATCCTAGGGTCGAGGATTTGATTGGTAACATTTCCTGGACAATTGTACAAAGGCAAAAGAAAGTTCTTCCTAAATCTCTCTCAATCAAATGCTATAGGGAAGGGTGTGAGATTGAATAAGGTGGAGCTTGACATTATTTAGGCTAGTTCCTTGGGTACTCATTTGTGCTTAGCAACTTTATTGTAGCTGTATTGGTTCTCATTTGGTAGCTTATTTATAGTTGTGTTTTCATCTCTTTTGGGATTATTGTGCATGTTTTGAGCTGCTCTATCTAATGTGTATGGTTATTGGTCCCCTCAAAATCAATTTACCTAATAAAAATTAGTAACAATGTGACATGATTATTCTTCTTAGATTCTTTTTCTATTCTTTATCATAAACATATATTATCATAGGTTGTACACATCAACAAAGGTACATAAAGATCACAACACATTACAATAGTAATAATGACATCTTAACACACTTTAAATATATAATCAAGACATTACAACATGCCATAACACATTAGTTCAGTTAGCCACAATCTTTAATATATAAAACAATATATAAATCTTATCTAATCAAAGACAAACCACACCATAAGCCCACATTACAAGATTCTCTAGTGTACTTTAACCAATACGAAGTCCATTTTCCAAAACATTTGTCTACAACTCACTTTTGCAATCTAATGATAACAAACTATATCATCCACATATCACACTACTACAACCAATATCAACATGCATGCTTATAAGTATGTGATAGATTTTCAATACAAAGTCTACTCACACATAATCATAGATGTGTGCATTAAATGCATAAGCAACCTAGAGATCATCTACCCTTTACTCCACTATGGCTCATGTGATGTTGCATGCATATCGCGAGAAGAGTATTATCAATTCTTGGTCATATTTTAGGGGACAATGACCTCCTAGGTGTCGAGGTATGAAGTAAAGAAGATGGTACTAAGATTCATCATCCATGACAATGGATACCCAATCACTCATAATTGAAACACAAAAGATCATTAGGGTATTCAGGTTTACTTGTACCATGAGATTGAATTTCAACTTGGCACATACACTAGACAATTGGTACAAAAAACTAGTCACAACTTTTGATTGAGAGACAATCTCACCAATATATGTTGGTAGAATTTAGATGCCAACTAGGTCTATCATCTTATGTTATCATATAAAAAAATATTTATAAAGTAGTCATTGTTTTACAATAGACATTGATAGTGGATGATCCCACAATAATGAGTCCCACTTTTTGGCCAAAGTAGAACATTGAAATCAATATTTTTAACTTAATCTTCACTTTTTGACACCTATAGCAGCTAAACAGTTAAGAATTCAAAGATGATGCGAACTAGTGATTTGTGCGTAGATTCTATATATATTTAAAAAATTCAGAAATAAATTGTGATTTTTTTAATGTCTTTTAATAACTTGTTTTTATAGTAAACAACATTTTTAAAAAGTGACATTTATGTTGTAGCGCATAACTTTTTTATAGAAAGGATAATTAAAAATTTTAAAATATAGATTTGTAACATCAATATTTAGTGCAAGGATATTGTCATAATTTTTTGTTGCATTTTTTTTCTTAATTAATTTTCAAAGTCAGAGTAATGATAATTTGGACATAGGTGTATGTCGTAACACATAACTTGTTTCATATGTATCGAAATTCAATTTTTTTTGCTGAAACAAGGAAATCAATACCTAACATGCAAATATTTTTTGGATTTTTTTCTTTAGTATTTTACTAATTTTCCACACGTGTAGAACAAAGAACTTGATGTTTGGTGAAAACCTATGTTCAGTAAAAAATAGAAAATAAATATAATAAAATCAAAATATATTAAAAATTATACTTGTTGGAAAACTCATTTCGAATTCTACAATCTTGCAAATTATCTTGTCAAGTTCATTCCATTTGAAGGTTTTATTGAACATAGGTTGTTATTGATGTCAAAGGAGTATTGCTCATTGATGTTAAAGGAGTGATGTCAGCAGAATCAGTGAATTAAATTTAATTTTACTGTCATATTAGAGCATTTTGAGAACAACGAAGAAGACTGCTTGTAGTATGCTTGAAATATCATGCCTGTATCTATTCATGTTGACAAAATCAATTCAGAAATTTAATCTGGAGTGTTTGAAGTAAGTTACCTAGGCAAAGAGATTTTTCTGGTAACATGTTTCAATCTGCATTTCTTCATGGATGTGAGTTATGGTTAGTGGCTTGAAAGGAGAGTATGTGTGCACATTTTTATATCATATTTTAGAGTTTTTGAAATGGATGTTCATTAGGCAGAAAGTTTGAAGTGACAAAAGGGTCACCGTGCTAGTTAATTAACCAAATTGATGTTTCAAAGCGATGTGATAGAGGTTTGTAGTGTGTGCCCTTCGGAGGTAGCATGTTGATGACCATTGGGACAAGATAAGTCTACATTGGGAACATCACATGTTCAATCTTTCAGTGTATTGTGTGGGCTATTGGACCTAACCTATTTACACGTTTGGACAAGCTTGGTTAAGAAGTGTTTGTGTGACTGAATTGCAGATATTATTTTTGTATTTTGGGCTGACACATGAATATATTTATAAATATAATTCATATATATAGATATCTAGGATCCATCCTAAGATGTGTGTGGTGTATGAATGCTAAGTAATTAGGGCTTCAATACGAATATTAGAGTGATGCAATGTGAGTTGCATCTCAATCATTGTGCACCATTATCAGAAGATCATAAGTTGTATAGGAGTGTCTGAAGGAAGATTAGGTTGAGTGTACGCTGTGTAATCAACATTGAAGGTCCATAATCTTATCTATGTAATCTGCTAGGGTTGATGTCCTACTTATTGAGTTGGTGCTTAGATATTTGTATTAGGGATTGGTTTCTCCACTAGGTTGGTGCCTACAAATACAATAGGGATTGGTGTCTTCGGTAGGTTGGTGCCTACTTCATTGTAAGCAATTCATTATTTTTGTAGATCCAAGCAACTCTTCTCACAGTGGTTTTTCCCATTCTGGGTTTCCACGTATATCTAGTGTTCATTGTGTGAATGTGTGCATTTGTATTGCTTGATTGATACTAGTTGTTTTGTTTCATGTTTGAAGAAGTAACTCATGTTGAATTGAAGAGTTTTAAATAGATTTGATATATTGATTCGCCCCCCTCTCAGTATATTGTGTGCCCTTCAATTGGTATCGGAGTTAAATTCCTTTGAAGTAGCTTAACAACTTGAGATAGATTCGGGATGGCACACTCAGTGGCTCAAGAAGGATTGTCTTCACATAAGGTACCACTGTTTGATGGATCCAACTATGCTTTTTAGAAAGTAAGGATGGAAGCATACTTGATAGCCCTAGGGTTTGAGGTTTGGCAATCAGTTGTGGATGGATATGAGATCCTTGAAAGTCTGCCAAGAGATTAGGTTGAAAAGAAGGCTTGTGAGAATAATGCTAAATCAAGGAATATTATTTTATGCGGTTAATCTAACTCCGAGTTTGTAAAGATCATGCATTGCAGGACAATGAAGGAAGTATGGAGTAAGCTACACAACATCTATGAAAGTGATGACAAGATCAAACTAGAAAAGATTCAAACTCATCGAGGTCAATCTGAAAGTCTGAAAATAAAGGAAGAGTAAAACATTGACACATTCTTGCTCTGGGTTGATGGAGTTGTCAACTTCATCAGAGGTCATGGTGACGAATTGAAAGAAGGTATGATTGTGAAAAAGGTACTTAGATCCCTTCCTAAAAATTTTGATGCAAAAGTTTTTGCTGTTGAAGAAGCTAAAGATTTGAATACTTAAACTATGTATGAGTTACATGGACTTTTGATTGCCTATGAAATGAGAATTGAGAATGACAAATTTATAAGGAAAGAGGTTGCATTCAAGGTGTCAAATAAGCAAGATGATATAGATTTAGAGGAAATATTTTTTTTTAGAAATTTACAAAGAGGTTTCAAAAAGTATAAAGGTAAGATATCTTTCAAATGTTTTAACTATGGTGAAGTAGGACATTTCATGGCTAAATGTCCATATAAAGAATCTAACAATGATGAGAAGAAGTCATTTCAAAAAGGGAAAAAAGTTTCAAAAAAATTAGAAAAGTTTCTTTATCAATGAGGAAGGCTACTCATTTGATGATGATGACCAAGCCACTTTCGGGAATGAAGGAGAGAAGGCTCTTTTCATGGATATGGAAACTTTTGAAGAAGATGCAGTAATGAAGTCTAGAATTGATGATGATGATGAAGTAGATCTTGTGGAAGAATTGCTCTGCATTAGTAAGGAAATCAAAAGACCAAAGAAAAGAATTGCAGAAGTGAAGGCCAAGGAAAAACTATCTCAAAATATTGAGGAAGTGGTGAAGATGGTCATTGATCTAAAGATTCAAGTGCAAGAAGCAAAAAGGATTGAAGAAGTCTTGACTAAAAGATTGCTATCAAGAGATAAGGATTGTGAAAAACTTGAAGCAGAGATTGTGTCACTAAGGAAAGATCTTGAAAAAGCTAATCATCAACTAAAACTGAAGTTTGGGAAGAGCATTGAGATCTTGGATCAGATAATAGAAATCCAAAGATCACATATCAAAAATGGTCTTGGTTTTATTGATACACAAAAGGATAAGGTGACTGAGCAACCTATGAAGTCTATTGTTGAAAATTTGGAAGAGAATGGCTTTGAAAGTTCAAAGTTTGAGAAACTTGCAACAACCAATGAAAACAAGGTGTTGAATGAAAGTTCCATCCAAGTGCACAAAAAGAATAGGAGATCCAGAAGAGAAGTTCCAAAAGGACAAGGATATAATAGTAGGTTCAATCATTCCTTTTCTAGTTATTGTTTTAATTGCAATTATTTTGGTCATAAGGATGTGAATTATAGAAAGGATCCAACAAGAAGAAATGATTTTGTTAGCATAAATGTATTTTCACCTTTGTATAATTTCAATACTATTTTTCACAAAAGCAACTTTTTTGGACATATTGCAAGAAACTGTAGGAACAATTTTGTGAGTCTTCCCATACCAGACACAAAAGGAAAAATTCAAACTGTTAGAATAATAGAACCGATAAAGTTTGGAAGAAGAAACCAATGGAGCAAGGTAAGAGAAATCCATGGTGGCTTAGACTGCATTACATGCCCAAAAGGAGAAGAAACTATTGATTGTTGATAGTGGATGCTCAAGTCACATGACCAAGGAAAAGAGAAAGTTCATGCACTTCAAGAAATTTGATGGAGGATTTGTAACCCTTGGAGGATTATCGGTAAGGGTATTTTGATTCTTGATGATGGAAAGATAAAAATTCATGACATTATGTATGTAGAAATATTGAAGCACAAAATTTTAAGTGTTAGTCAAATGTGTGATAAATGCTACAAGCTTTCATTCAGTGCTAAAGGTTGTGAAATCAGAAAGATTGATACCAATGAGTTAGTTGTAGAAGGAAGTAGGTCTGACAGTGATGTATATCATCTCAATGAGGTAAATGAACATAATTGCTTTCCAATACAAAGAGAAGAGATTTTCTCTAGCATAAAAGATTGGGACACATCAATTTTGATGATCTTGTGAGGATTACTTTAAAAAGAATGGTAAGAGACATGCCAAAGCTCAAGAAGCCTTAGTCTACTATTTGTAAGCCATGTCATGAAGGAAAATAGACAAGGACCAGATTTCCTACTAAGGAATATTTTACAACAAAGCCTTTGGATTTTATTCATACTGATCTATGTAGACCAATGAGGACAAAGAGAATACAAGGTGACATGTATTTTATGATGCTTACCAATGATTATTCTAGAATGACTTGGATTACTTTTCTCAAAGAAAAATAAGAATAATTTGAGAAGTTTAAAGCATTTAAGGCTATGGTTGAGAATGAAATCAAAAGAATAATCAAATGTTTGAGATAAAAAACAAGTGGAGAATTCACTTCTGACAAGTATCTTGAATTTTGTAAGTTGCATGGGATCCAAAGATAATTTTTTGCTCCTAGAACTCCACAGTAGAATGGAGTAGCTGAGAGGAAGAACTAGACCGTACAAGACATGGCCAAAACAATGTTAAGTCAAGTAAAGCTATCAAATATGTTGCAATAATGAAAAGAATGAAGGTGTTGTCATTGATGTCAACTGGTCAATTGTTTATCAATTGATTACTATTGTCATTGATGTCATGGTTGTAGGTTATTGGCTGTTCAAGTCGAAGATAATGAAAAAATTGTACTGAAGAAAGGTTGTAGGTGTTCAGTGGTTGCTCCAGGTTTTGCTCTGGGATTTGCTCCTATGTTTGTGTGGTTAAGATATGTTGATCATGGTTGTTGGAAGCTGCTATATCTAGATTTTTTGCTATTGATTTGTTGTATAGTGCGAGTTATGTTCACTAGTTTGAACGATGGATTTTTGTGTTTCTGGCTGAGGCTCGGGAGAATTTTTTTTGGTCCAACTTTCTCTTTGGTAAGGTCTTATGACTTGCGGTTCTAGAGTTAAGTTGTTATGATTGTATTGAAGATAATTTTGGTATCTGGAAGGTTCGTGCTTAATTGTTCTATGTGTTTTACAACCTTCTATTGAACACTATATTTGAATTTGATGAAGTGTGTTGGATCTATATGGGTCCTCATCAAGCATGTGTTTGGGTCACCCTAATTCTAATTCCACCCTAGGATGTTTTGGTGCCAACCTAATTTGAATTTAATGATGGATGGCTGACTTTGGATATGTTTCAAAGTTGAAGATGGTATAAATGCAGGATAACTTAGTGGTGAAATGATGTACAAGAGATATAAGTGCAAAGAAATAGAGTAGATAGATGCGAGATTGATGTGAATGAATGAGTGTGTTTGATGTGAGTGTGGCAGATTAGTGCGAAGCCAATGTTGAGTTTTTGAATGCAGTGAGCTAAAGGTGTACTCTATCATTCATGCATATCTGAAAGTGGTTGAGAAAAATGTGGTGGATTTATCTATTGCATTGAGATTTTCTTCTCTCTGTAACATATGTCTTCTATCTTCTTTGTATCTCTGTGGCAGTGAGTCCTCTAGGTTGTTAGCCCTGTTGGACAATGAGTCCTTGTTTTGGTAGTGAGCCTTGTTTCTTAGGGAGTCAGCCTTTTGTAATTAGTTTTGATATTCTCTATAGTGTGAGTTAATCCTCACCGTTGTTTTTACCTTATTGGGTTTTCCACATAAATCTGGTGTTGCCATGTTTGTGTGATGGTTTTCAATTTCTGCACTTGCACAAGTAATGTTTAATCATTTAAGCAGTGTTAAGGATTAGTTCTGGTGAATGATTTAAAGGTTCAAATTTGTTACAACTGATTCACCCCCCTTCTCAGTTGTCTTATTCAACAATTGGTATTAGATCTTGGTTCCTTGGAGTAGAGATTAACCACTTAACGAAGGTCCAGATGGCTAGCAAAGTTACTTATGATTATCCGAGGTTCGATGGAACTAGTTATTCTATTTGGAAAATATTGATGGAACAATATTTGGACTATTGTGGATATGATGTGGAGAAAGCTTACAAGAATCCTTACACTCCTCCTGCTAATGGTCCGAGTACAACTGACGAGATCAAAGCACATGAAGCAAACAATAATAAAAAGTACATTTTGAAGAACAATCTTGTACATTTCGAGCTGATTAAGGTTCAGAATCTAAAGACTGCTAAGGAGGTCTGGAATGCTTTGGAAAGGGTGAATGAAGGTGATGAAAGGGTCAAAGATGAAAAATTGTAGAATTTGGAAACACAGTTTAAACTCGTACATATGTCTGAAGATGAGAATGTTAAAGCGTATGCACAAAGATTGGATGAGATAGTAGCTAGAATGAAAGGACCTAGTGCTATTGTAGATGAAACTAGGATTGTGAAGAAGATTCTTAGAAATCTCCTTGATGCTTATAGTGAAAATATATGTGCTATTAAACAAAGTATAAATTATAAGACCTACACTAAAGATATGTTGTTGGGATCTTTGACATCTTATGAGATATGGAAGCCGAATTTGAGAAATGGATTCAAATCAAAGATTACTTTTAAGGCTACAAAAGTTGAAGATCCAAATGAAGAAAATCTTGATGAAGTAGAAGCTAACTTTGTGAGAAGGATGAGGAAAGGCTCTAATAAGTATAAAGGTAAGTTACCCTTTAAATGCTTTAGTTGTGGAGAAATAGGTCATTATGCTGCAAAGTTTTCGAAAAGAGCTAAGAGGAATAAACATAGATATGAGACAAAAAAGAAAGGTAAGAAGATCAACAAAGCATATTATGTGAATGAGAATGCTAGTATATTTGATGAGGATTTTGATTATGAAGATCCTGATGACAATGAATGCTTGTTCTTGGCTGTAAAATATGAACCTACTTTTGCTAATTCTTAAAAAATAGGTGAAGGAATGCTCTCCGAAGAAGGAGAAAAATGAAGGTATTGTTATCTCTTCCCTACATGCTAAATAGGAAAAGAACTATTGGGTTGTTGACAGTGGTTTTTCACATCACATGACTGGTGATAAGAGTAAATTTGTTAAAATTGAAAAATATGATGGAGGCTTGGTTATGTTTGGAGATGATACTGGTGCTAAAATTTGTGGGATAGGTTCAGTAAGTTTTGATGGAAAGCATAATAATGATGATGTATAATATGTTAAGGGTTTAAGGCATAATCTCTTGAGTGTTGGAAAGATGTGCAGTAAAGGATATAATCTTGTGTTTGATGATGAGAGATGTGAGATTCAAAACAGTGATTGCTGCAGGAAAGAAATATGAAGGAAATGTCTATCAACTTATGGGTGCGGATGGAAGATGCTTTATGACTCAGATTAATGATAGTTGGTTGTGGCATCAAAGAATGTGTCACATGAATTTTGATAACTTGGTTAGGATTAGTGCATTTCAGGCCGTGAGAGATTTACCAAGGATTACAAAACCTATTAATGCTATTTGTAGGAATTGTCAGTTTGGAAAGCAAACTAGAAGCCATTATAGATCAAAGGAACAATCCACTACTGGATTTAATTCATATAGATCTCTGTGGTCCTACAAGGGTGAGAAGTCTACAAGGTGAAAGGTACTTTATGCTTTCAATTGATGATTATTCTAGATATACATGGGTTACATTTCTTAGAGATAAATCAAATGCATTAGATAGATTCAAGACATTCAAAGCTATGGTTGAAAATGAAGTGAATTTGAGGATAAAATTCTTAAGGTATGACAGTGGTGGAGAATTCACCTCGCATGAGTTTAATATGTTCTATGAAGTGCATGAAATAAAAAGATAGTTATCTGTTCTGAGAACTCCTTAGCATAATGGAGTTGCTAAAAGAAAGAACATAATAGTTCAAGAGGCCGCTAGATCAATGATTACTGAGGCTGGTTTACTGGAAGTTTATTGGAGAGAAGCTATTCATACTATTTTTTATGTATTTAATCGAGTTCAAGCAAGAGAAAATAGTACAAAGAACCCCTATGAGCTATGGTATGGAAGAATTCCCACTGTTAAGTATTTTAAGGTATTTGGAAGCAAATGTTATATTAGAAGAGATGAAGAAACTTTAGGAAAGTTTGATGCAAGAAGTGATAAAGGAATTTTTCTTGGATATTCTACTAAAAGAAAAGCTTACAAATGTTTCAATAAAATACTGAGAAAGATTGTAGAAAGTGCAAATTTCAAGGTTGATGAAACAATGAAGAATTCAATTGATATTGATGGATATGTATTTGATGAACTTGATTGCGTAAGAATTGAAGAAATTGTGGAAGAATAGGAAAAGGATGAGCAAGAGAAGCAAAATGAAGAAAATGAAAGCGAAGAAGAAGCTTTGGTGGTTTCCCCTTAGACACCTAGATATGTGTAGAAAAATCATTCAGAAAGTCAGATCATTGGAGATAAGACAAAAGGAGTATTGACAAGAAGCAGAGTTGCTATTGAAGTAAATCTATGCTTATTCTTTGAGAATGAACCAAAGATTGTAAGTGAAGCATGTAAAGATGAACATTAGATGGAAGCTATGAAAGAACTTATGCAAATCGAGAAGAATCAAACTTGGGAATTGGCACCAAGATCAACAAATAAAAAAATTATTGGATCAAAGTGGGTATTTAGAAATAAGTTGAATGAGAATGGAGAAGTGGTTAGAAACAAACAAAGACTTGTGTGTAAAGGTTACTCATAAGTAGAAGGCATAAATTTTCAGGATACTTTTTCTTCGGTGGAAAAGAATGGATGCTATAAGAATGTTCTTAGCATTTTCTGCTCATAAAGATTTCAAGGCCTATCAGATGGATGTCAAGTCTATTTTTTTGAAGGTGAGCTAGAAGAAGAGGTCTACATGGAACAACCAGAAGGATTTTAGTTTTCAGATCAACCAGATATGGTGTATAGATTGAAGAAAGCTTTATATGGATTCAAGCAAGCTCCTAGAACTTGGTATGCAAGGTTAGACATGTATTTGATTTAGCAAGGTTTCAACAAAGGTACAACATATAGTAATCTATATTTTAAAATTGAAAATGAAAAAATCTTGATTGTACTTATATAGGTTGATGACATTATTTTTGGAGGAAATGATACTATGTGTAAGTTGTTTGCGGAAGAGATGCAAAAAGAATTTGAAATTTCTATGTTTGGAGAGATGAATTTCTTTCTTGGGAGGCAAATTAATCAAAGAAAGAAAGGAATTTTTATTTCAAAGTCTAAGTATGTGAAGGAGATGTTGAAGAAGTTTGGGATGGATGGCTTCAAACTGGTATGTACTCCTGTGGTGACTGGTTGCAAATTAGGTAAAGATGATGATTCACCTAAGGTTGATTAGAGAAAGTATAGATCTATGATTGGTGGACTATTGTATTTGACTGCTACTAGACCATATATTATGCATGTTGTCTATCTTGTGGCTAGATTTCAAGAAGATCCTAAGGAAACACATGTTGTTGCTATTAAAAGAATATTTAGATATTTGAATGGCACTCTAGATTATGGGTTATGGTATCCTAGGGATATCAACTCTACACTAAGTGCTTATACAAATGCAGATTGGCTTGGATGTGTAGATGAAACAAAGAGTACAAGTGGTGGTGAATTCTTTCTTGGTTGTATATTGGTGGCATGGTTGAGTAAAATGCAAGATTCAGTTTCCTTGTCTATTGTTGAAGTCGAGTATATTGCTGTTGTATCTTGTTGTACACAAGTTCTATGGATGAAACAAATATTCAAAGATATCATAGTGGTGTATGGTGATCCTATTTCTATCTTCTATGATAACACAAGTGCAATTAACATTTTGAAGAAACCCATGATGCATTCAAGGACAAAACATATATTTATCAGATATCATTTCTTGAGAGAGGTCATGGAGAATGAAGTAAAGCTTGAGTATGTTCCGACGAAGGATCAAATTGCCGATATATTTACGAAGGCTCTTCCTAAAGATACTTTTGAGTATCTCTGAGAGAAGTTAGGTCTCATTTCCCCTTCTTTCTTAAACTAGATGCATATGTAGATGCATCAATTTGGTGGATCTATGGATTTATCTTTCTTCTGGACTGATGTTTTGGTGGCTACCTCTTAGGGCGAGCAGGTAGTGTCATGTGTTGTCATTGTGAGTATTCTATTTTTAACATCAAAGGGGGAATCAATGTAAAATATATTTTTCCTTTGCCATTGATGTCAAAGGGGGAGAGGAAGAATGTGAAAAAAGAGAGGAAGAAGGTGAAAATGATTATCTACGAAGAGGGAGAAACAAAAAGAAAAATCTTGACAAGTGTATTCAGAGCCAGTATGTTGTCTTTGATGGTTTTTCACATCATGTGTTGCCATCAATGACAAAGAGGGAGATTGTTACAAGAATGAAAAGAACGAAGGTGTTGTCATTGATGCCAATTGGTTGCTATTGTTATTGATGTCATGGTTGCAAATTATTGGCTGTTCATGTCGAGGATATAGAGAAAATTTTATTGAAGAAAGGTTGTAGGAGTTCAACGGTTGCTCCAGGTTTTTCTCCTATGTTTGTGTGGTTCACATATGTTGATCATGGTTATTGGAAGCTGCTATATCTAGATTTTTGGTTGTTGATTCGTTGTACAGTTTGAGTTATGTTAACCAGTTGTGAAATGTGCTTTTCTATGTTTTTGACTGAGGTTCAACATAAATGTTGTTGGTCTATATTTTTCTTTGGTAAAGTATTATGAATTGTGATTATAGAGTTAAGTTGTTATGATTGTATTGAAGATAATTTTAGTATCTGGAAGGTTCGTGCTTAATTGTTTGATGTGTTTTACACTAGTTTGGCCAACCTTGTGTTGAACACTATCTTTGAAGTTGATGAAGCGTGTTGGATCTATTTGAGTCCTCATCAAGTGTATGTTTGGGTCACCCTCATTCTAATTCTACCCTAGGATGTGTTGGCAGCGACCTAATTTGAATTTAATGATGGATTATCGACATTGGATATGTTTCAAAGTTGAAGAAAGTATAAATGCAGGATGAGTTTGTGGTGAAATGATGTACAAGAAAGATAATTGAAAATAAGTAGAGAAGATAGATGCAAGATTGATATGAATTAGTGAGTGTGTGTGATGCAAGTGTGGTAGTTCTGTGTGAAGCCTAAATGCTGATTTTTTGGATGTAGTGAGTTGAAGGTGTACTCTATCATTCATGCATGTCTGCAAGTGGTTGAACAATTTGTGGTGGATTTCTCTATTGCATTGAGATTGTCTTCTCTTTGTAACATATCTCTTCTATCTTCTTTGTATCTCTATGGCAGTGAGCCCTCCATGTTGTTAGCCCTGTTGGATAGTGAGTCCTAATCTGGATAGTGAGTCCTTATTTTTGAAATGAGCCTTGTTTCTTAGGCAGTGAGCCTTTTGTAATCAATTTTGATATTCTCTATAGTGTGAGTTAATCCTCACCGTTCTTTTTCTCTTATTGAGTTTTCCACATAAATCTGGTGTTACTGTGTTTGTGTGATGGTTTTCAGTTTCTACACTTGCACTTAATGTTTAACCATTTAAACAATGTTAAGAATTAGTTCTGGTGAATGATTTAAAGGTTTAAATTTGTTACAGCTGATTCACCCCCCCTCTCAGTTGTCTTATTCAACAATTGGTATCAGAGCTTGGTTCCTTGGAGTAGAGCTTAACCGCTTAAGGAAGGTTCGAGATGGCTGGCAAAGCTACTTATGATTATTCAAGTTTCGATGGAACTAATTATGCTATCTAGAAAATATTGATGGAATAATATCTGGAGTATTGTGGATATGATGTGGAGAAAGCTTACAAGAATCCTTACACTCCTAATGTTTCAAGTACGACTAATGAGATCAAAGCACATGAAGTGAACAATAAGGTGAAGCACATTTTGAAGAATAGTCTTGTACATTCCGAGTTGATTAAGGTTTAGAATTTGAAGACTGCTAAGGATATTTGGAATGCTTTGGAAAGGGAACATGAAGGTGATGAAACGGTCAAAGAGAAAAAATTGCAGAATTTGGAAGCACAGTTTGAGCTCCTACATATGTTTGAAGATGAGAATGTTAAAGCTTATGTACAAAGATTGGATGAGATAGTAGCTGGAATGCGAGGACTTGGTGCTACTGTAGATGAAACCAGGATTGTAAAGAAGATTCTTATAACTCTCCCTAATGCTTACAAATAAAAGGTATGTGCTATTAAATAGAGTATAGATTATAAGACCTACACTAAAGACCTGTTGCTAGGATCTCTGACATCTTATGAGATGAGAAAGCCGAATTTGAGAAATGGATTCAAATCGAAGACTACTTCTAAGGCTACAAAAGCTGAAGATCCAGATGAAGAAAATATTGATGAAGTAGAAGCTAACTTTGTGAGAAGGATGAGGAAATGCTTCAAAAAGTATGAAGGTAAGTTACCCTTTAAATTCTTTAGTTGTGGAGAAATAGGTCATTATGCTACAAAGTCTCTAGAAAGAGCTAAGAGGAATAAACAAAGATATGAGAAAGAAAAGAAAGGTAAGAAGATCAACAAAGCATATTATGTGAATGGGAATGCTAGTATATCTAATGAGGATTCTAATTATGAAGACCTTGATGACAATGAATTCTTGTTCTTGGCTATTAAAGATGAACCTACTTCTGCTAATTCAAAAAAATAGGTGAAGGAATACCCTCCGAAGAAGGAGAAAAATGAAGGTACTGTTATGTCTTCCCTACATGTTAAATAGGAAAAGAACTATTGGGGTTTTGACATCACATGACTGGTAATAAGAGTAAATTTGTTAAACTTGAAAAATATGATGGAGGCTTGGTTATGTTTGGAGATGATACTGCTACTAAAATTTGTGGGATGGGTTCAGTAAGTTTTGATGGAAAGCATAATACTAATGATGTCTACTATGTTAAGGGTTTAAGGCATAATATCTTGAGTGTTGCATAGATTTGCTGTAAAGGATATAATCTTGTGTTTGAGGATGAGAGATGTGAGATTCAGAAAGGATCTAGAACAATGATTGCTGAAGGGAAGAAATCTAAAGGAAATATCTATCAACTTAAGGGTGCTGATGGACAATGCTTTATGACTCAGATTAATGATAGTTGGCTATGGAATTGGAGAATGTGTCACATGAATTTTAATAAATTGGCGAGGATTAGTGCAGTTCAGGACATGAGAGATTTACCAAGGATTACAAATCTTGTTAATGCTATTTGCAGGAATTTTCAGTTTGGAAAGCAAGCTAGAAGCCATTAGAGATCAAAGGAACAATCCACTACTGGACTACTGGATTTATTTCATACAGATCTCCATGGTCCTACAAAAGTGAGAAGTATACAAGGTGAAAGTTAATTATGCTTTTGATTGATGATTACTCTAGATATACATGGGTTACATTCCTTAGAGAGAAATCAGATGCATTAGATAGATTCAAGACATTCAAAGCTATGGTTGAAAATGAAGTGAATTTGAGGATAAAATGCTTAAGGTCTAACAGAGGTAGAAAATTCACCTCCCATGAGTTTAATGTTTTTTGTGAAGTGAATGAAATAAAAAGATAGTTATCTACTCTGAGAACTCAATAGAATGGAGTTGTTGAAAGAAAGAACATAACAATTCAAGAGGCCACTAGATCAATGATTACTAAGGCTGGTTTACCGAAAGTTTATTGGAGAGAAGCTATTGATATTGTTGTTTATGTATTCAATCCAATTCAAACAAGAGTAAACAGTACAATGACCCCCTATGAGCTATGGTATGGAAGAACTCCCATTGTTAAGTATTTCAAGGTATTTGGAAGCAAATGTTATATCAGAAGAGATGAAGAAACTTTAGGAAAGTTTGATGCAAGAAGTGATGAAGGCATTTTTCTTGGATATTCTACTAAAATCAAAGCTTACAAATGTTTCAATAAAAGACTAAGAAAGATTGTAGAAAGTACAAATGTCAAGGTTGAAGAAACAATGAAGAATTCAATTGATATTGATGGATATGTATTTCATGAACTTGATTGCATAAGAATTGAAGAAATTGTGGAATAGGAAAAGGATGAGCAAGAGAAGAAAAATGAAGAAAATGAAAGAGAAGAAGGAGCTCTGGTGGTGTCCCCATAGACACCTAGATATGTTCAGAAGAATCATTCAGAAAGTCAGATCATTGGAGATAAGACAAAAGGAGTATTGAGAAGAAGCAGAGCTACTACTGAAGTAAATCTGTGCTTATTTTATGAGATTGAACCGGATACTATAAGTGAAGCATGTAGAGATGAACATTGGATGGAAGCTATGAAAGAACTTATGCAGATTGAGAAGAATCAAACTTGAGAATTGGTCCCATGATTGGAAAATAAAAGACATTATTGAATGGAAGTGGGTATTTAGAAATAAGTTGAATGAGAATGGAGAAGTGGTTTGAAACAAAGCAAGGCTTGTGTGTAAAGGTTACTCACAAGTAGAAGGCATATATTTTTATGAGACTTTTTCTCCAGTGGCAAGAATGGTAGCTGTAAGGATGTTCTTAGCATTTTCTGCTCATAAAGATTTCAAGGTTTATCAGATGGATGTCAAGTTTGCATTTTTGAAAGGTGAGCTAGAAGAAGAGGTCTACATGGAACAATCAAAAGGATTTCAGTTGTCAGATCAACCGAATATGGTGTACAAATTGAAGAAATTTTTATATGGATTGAAGCAAAATCCTAGAGCTTGGTATGCAAGGTTAGACATGTAATTGATTTAGCAAGGTTTCAACAAAGGTATGACATATAGTAATATGTATTTTAAAATTGAAAATGACAAAATATTGATTGTAGTTATATATGTTGATGACATTATTTTTGGAGGAAATGAAACTATGTGTAAGTCATTTGCAGAAGGGATGCAAAAATAATTTAAAATGTATATGTTTGTAGAGATGAATTTATTTCTTGGGCTGCAATTTTATCAAACAGAGAGGAATTTTTATTTCATAGTCTAAGTATGCGAAAGAGATGTTGAAGAAGTTTGAAAGGGATGGTTTCAAACCAATATGTACTCCTATGGTGACTAGTTGCAAATTAGGTAAAGATGATTCACTTGAGGTTGATCAGAGTAAGTATAGATCATTTATTAGTGGACTATTGTATTTGATTGCTACTAGACTGGATATTTTGCATGCTGTCTGTCTTGTGGCTAGATTTCAAGAAGATCCTAACGAAAAACATGTTGCTGCTGTTAAAAGAATATTTAGATATTTGAATGGCACTCCGGATTATGGGTTATGGTATCCTAGGGATACTTACTCTACACTAAGTGCTTATACATATGCAGATTAGGTTGGATGTGTGGATGACAGAAAGAGTACAAGTGGTGGTGCATTCTTTCTTGGTTGCAGATTGGTGGCATGGTTGAGTAAAAAGCAAGATTTAGTTTCCTTGTCTATTGTTGAAGCTGAGTATATTGCTGTTGTATCTTGTTGTACACAAGTTCTATGGATGAAACAAAAACTGAAAGATATCATAGTGGTGTATGATAATCCTATTTCTATCTTCTGTGATAACACAAGTGCAATTAACATTTCGAAGAATCTAGTGCTGCACTCGAGGAAAAAGCATATATCTATCAGGTATCATTTCTTGAGAGAGAAGGTCATGGAGAATTAAGTAAAGCTTGAGTATGTTCCGACAAAGGATCAAATTGCTAATACATTTATGAAGGCTCTTCCTAAAGATACTTTTGAGTATCTCCGGGAGAAGTTAGGGTCATATCCCCTCCTTTCTTAAACTAGATGCATATGGAGATGCATCAATCCGATGGATCTATAGATCTATCTTTCTTTTGGACTAATGTTTTGGTGGCTATTCTCAGGGGGAGCAGGTAGTGTCGTGTGGTAATTGTGAGTATTTTTTTTTAAATGTCAAAGGGGAGGAAACCTTCCATCCTAGTTTTCCAAAATGCATAATTTGATCCATCAAATAGAGGAGCCTCCTTGTACACCATCTCAAATCTACCTCAAGCAGTTAAGAATTCTTCTAAGGAACCTTGCTCTGATGCCAATTGTTGAATGCACAAGACAATTAAGAGTGGGGCAATGAATCATGTTGAAAATTGAGGTGTTTCTTAGCTTAATACTTTGTAAAAATTTAATATTGTTGATCTAAATAAGCTTTTCGTTTGTTACATATTCTTTGTGGGTCATTATCTGATTAATTCATTTTACTATTTGTAGAATGTAGATAGAATTTGATACAAGAAGTAGACAAGATATTAGAAAGATTACACAAGCATGTACCATGGAGAAACCATTTTGGGAAAAAAATCCACCAAGAATTATTCTATTATTCAATCTTTGAAGTAGATTACAATAGCTCCAATTCTTGCTTGAGAATGCCTCTTTTTCCTTCACTAAAACTTCTTCACAACCTGCAATAAAATTGATAATAACTCTCTTCAACTTTCTTGAGATAAATAGGCTTTAATCAACTTTGTAAGCTCAACATGAGTTACAATTACAATGCTCAAGCCCTATCCCTAAAAGGTACACCTATCTCATGCAAATAGAGTTATGCCATGAAGAACAATGTCAAATCCTCATCTTCATGCATTTGGGTGTCCCAAACTGAAGTAGCAACTCAACCTCTATTTTGTAAATATCTCCAAGGCTCTATCCTCAAAGTAGGCACCCAAGAGTGGTCCCACTTAATTGAGCCTTCTGAAATATCTCAACATGCAAAGGAGTTAATACCAAGAAGACAACTTGGGTGCCTAAGTTGGGTCCAAGTCATTTCTTGGTAACTGAAAAATTTCTCAACACCATTCATGCAAGAATGGTCATCTCTTGTTAACTAGAGGTAGTCCCTGTTATCTGTCATGCAACTCAAGTCATTAGCCATGCATTCCAAGTTAACTGAAGTCAACTAGCATTCAACTAAAACTAACTGAAGATAACTGAACCATAATTGAATTGAACTAAACTGAACTAAATCGAATTGAACTGAACTAAACTGAACTAAACTAAACTTCATGCATGCAAACATCAAACCCTAACTCCTAGGATCTTTACATGCATTCAAAAGTGTTATCTCTTACTCTGAATAGTTAACTGAACTCAAGGTGAGTGTCACCTACCATGTGGGCGCCCCATGTGCCCCTATTATTTAGGAACTCATATTGGACACCCTCACGTGCTCCTAACATTTAGAATTAATTACAAATGTCAATTAACTTGATTATTTCATCAAATATTAATCTCTTCCTAATCCTAGTGTTGATGAACAAATTCCAAGGCCTTAAGAGATAAATGAAATAAATAATGTTTAGGATTGCAATTAAATGGCATCCTATTTCCAACATTCTCCCACTTGACATTATGCATTGCAATTATTCTAAACAAGGAATAATAATTTTAAATCAAGTACAGGACTCAAGGCCAATGGCCTTCCTACACCAACTAATCAATCTATGCCAACTTCAAATGTAACCTACATAATCATGAAGCTTCCAAGCAAATGATTAAAACCAAGATAAATTATTTGGTTTCATAAGATAATATGTAACATTAATTAAAGTGTCAAATTTCTCAATTAATACCTTCCCATTATCAACCAAACCAATACCTTTCCAAAGCCTCTATATCCAAACTAGCTCTTTGGAGGCATGTTAAACCACCAAGTGTGTTGAACTCACATTCAACCAAGGTGTAGGCTCCTCGGTATTTTATGTTGAAAATAGCTTTTTCTTACAAGTAACCATTCCAACAAATATCTCTTACCATAAGAGAACTCTAGCCTCACCTATTTCTCCAAGTATCCATGAGGACATGTAACCAACCAATCCATGCCAAACTCCAAATGAAACACTACACTTTCATGAAGTAATCAAGCAAATGATTAATGTACCCAATACTTAAGAGAACTACACAAGATAAATTTCAAAGCTCCAATCATAACAAATACACTATAAACCAAGAAACCATATCTCCAATCACATGGAGATAACCTTACCAATGATGCATCCACATCACTGCCAACAACTCCCACTGAATCGTGGTACTGAGTCACACATGGAATTAGACTACCATCCTCTTCATGAAGATCACTATAACCTACCAAAGCTCCCACTGAATTGTGATGCCGAGCTATACATGGCAACAAGATAAACATCAAACCATCACTTTCAAAAGCATATGGAATTTCAGACATTTCCTCATGATCAAAATTATCATAACATGTACCATGCCACAACTCTAAACTGCTAATCAAGAGTATACCATGACATAATAACAAAACCATCCTACAACCAAGAATCCACTTCATTTCCAAATGCTCCCATTGAATTGTGATATTGAGCAATCCAATGGCATCATGATGCACATAATCAAAACCATATTTCTGTCATAAGCTCACACCAAATCTGTGAATCCAAGCTCTCAATGACACATGATAACCCTTCTCTAAAGCAAGAATATATACCAAATGTAACAAACTTATTTTCCAAAATTAACAATAACAAAAATAGTAAAATCTCCCACTACAGCCAAAAAACCTCCAATCTTTTAAGAGAAAGGTGTCCCAATACTCTACCCAACTTCAGCTCTGATACCAAATGTTGAAAATTGAGGTGTTTTCTTAGCTTAATACTTTGTAAAAATTTAAGATTGTTGATCTAAATATGCTTTCTTTGTTATAGGTTCTTTGTGGGTGATTATCTGATTAATCCATTTTACCATTTGTAGAATGGAGACAAAAGTTGTAGAAGAATTAGACAAGATATTAGAAAGATTACACAAGCATATATCATGGAGAAACCCTTTCGGGAAAAAAATCCACCAAGAATTAATCTATTATTCAATCTCTGAAGTAGATGACAATAGCTCCAATTCTTGCTTGAGAATGCCTCTTTTTCCTTCACCAAAACTTCCTCACAACTTGCAATAAAACTGATAATAACTCTCTTCAACTTGCTTGAGATAAATAGGCTTTAATCAGCTTTGTAAACTCAACATGAGTTACAATTACAATGCTCAAGCCCTATCCCTAAAAGGTATGCCTATCTCATGCAAATAGAGTTATGTTGTGAAGAACAATGTCAAATCATCCTCTTCATGCATTTGGGCGTCCCAAACTGAAGTAGCAACTCAACCTCTGTTCTATAAATATCTCCAAGGTTCTATCCTCAAAGTAGCCACCCAAGAAAGGTCCCACTTAATTGAGCCTTCTGAAATATCTCAACATGCAAAGGAGTTAATACCAAGAAGACAACTTGGGCACCCAAGTTGGGTTGAAGTCATTTCTTGTTAACTAAAATATTTCTCAACATGATTCATGCAAGAATGGTCATCTCTTGTTAACTGGAGGTAGTCCCTGTTATCTGTCATGCAACTCAAGTCATTATCCATGCATTCCAAGTTAACTGAAGATAACTGAACCATAACTGAATTAAATTGAATTGAACTGAACTGAACTGATCTAAACTAAACTGAACTGAACTTTATGCATGCAAACATAAAACCCTAACTCCTAGGATCTTTACATGCATTTAGAAGTGTTATCTCTTACTCTGAATAGTTAACTGAACTCAATGTGACTGTCACCTACCATGTGGGTGCCCGATGTGCCCCTATTATTTAGGAACTCATATTAGACACCCTTACATGCTCCTAACATTTAGAATTAATTACAAATGTCAAATAACATGATTATTTCATCAAATATTAATCTCTTCCTAATCCTAGTGTTAATGAACAAATTCCAAGGAATTAGGAGATACATGAAATAAATAATGTTTAGGATTGCAATTAAATGGCATCCTATTTCCAACAAATCAGTTGTACATTAAAACATAAAAACCTTGATCAAGATTTATATCTACATTAATCCTTAAAACCTTAACAACCATTAAATCCTTATCATGCATTAGTAGAATATAAACATGAGAAACAATAATGAAAACACACACAAACACATGAGAACACCATATTTACATGGAATACCAAGAAGGGAAAAACCACGGCGAGGATTAGCTCACAATATAAAGTAATTGAAACACTGAATACAATAGGATCATTACCAGAGGACTCACTACCCAAAAGAAAGAAGGGCTTACTTCTATATTAGAAAGAAGAATATAGAAGATTGTTACAGTGAGAAATTCATCTGAGTGATAGAGAATATCCACCACTACAATTCTACACCATCAGTAACCTCTAGCTCATTGTTATTAGAAACTTTAGGTACTCTACAAATGTAGACCCTTCTGCTCACTACATTGGAGTCATAGGAATTAAGCTCACACTTAAGATCTTTAAATCTGATTAAATTTGTATCTCAACACATCCTCACATTTACACACACTTCTCTAATAATTTACCTTGCCTTTATACCATTCACAACCTCAAAAACATCTTTCAAGGTTAGCTATGCACCTCAAACATGCAAATTCAAGTTAGGTCGGTACCAAAACATTCCCATGTTGAAGAGGAATGAAGGTGGACCACATCACACAATAACTTGGAACTAAATCCACATATACACGCCTAGTCATGCTTATACAAGCACTAAAGCATATCCTCAATTATTGTAAACACCTAACGTCAGTCGAACCTATGTTAACACCATTAAACATTTAAGTGCACACTTCCTCAAATACAAATATGACTCATAGACCACAAAAAAATCTTAAACACAATCTAAAATATTCCATCAACACCCTAAAATCCAAAAAATCCTTTGCAACATCATACACCTGAAGAACATACTCATTATGTATACCTAGTTAACCTTCCACACACTATAACACATGAATCCAACCTTCAAAAGCACCAAAAATTAAACAACTTAGATGAAAGATAGATATGAGTAATATAAGAACACTTCTAGATCCACAAAATGAGAAATCACAATGTGGAGAAATGAGGAGCAAAACCATTTCTCCTAGACAACACTACAACACAATTCACACACTAGTGAACAAAAATTCTTTTGTCAAACAATCTAAAACCTAAAACTCTGGATATAACACCTTCAAACACCTCTAATTAACATATACAAACCACACAATTAGATCTTTAACCATGAAGAATTGCAAAGAAAACACTAAACATCACTTTGACACATTGAGCACACATTACCACACTGTTTCCTCTTTTATTCAAATTTTCTCAAAAGCACTTGGAAACGAAGCACAACAAACACCAACTCAATATCTAAAACACTTTCTCAACATCTTAACCACATAAGAGGTTGAACATCCACAAACATATGCTCACCAAAGCAACACTAGAGGTTGACATCAGTGATACTACTAATGAAAACATATTGCAACCAATCAAAACATCTCCATAGGTTGACATCAATTTTGTTGATGGTATTTTTAGCACTGCAACAACACTGACAAAATACAAGTATCTTATCTCTCTTGAAAGGTAAATTTCTATCAGCAAGCCTCAAGAAACAAACCCAAGGTCTCTAATGTTAGATCTTGACAATGCACAAACAACTTAGTGATGATGTGATTTGCTGGTAATCACAAGGGGCATTTATGGTAAAAAAAAAATACTGAATCTCTCAAGTCAATAATAAGGGTTTTGCAATATATGAAAATAAAAACAAACCCAACAATTTTCCTAGATCTATGGTCTAGAAATTATCCTTTCATTAAATGTAAAAATTAAATGATGCTTTTAAACTCCTATTCTAACTCATATTTCAAAGAAATATCAAAAGATGAGAACTTAGAGAGATTCCTAATCTAAATCCTAAGTGAAATCATGAAAACAATAGAGCATTCAAGGTGGACCAATCTTCAATAACCAATTCTTGCTTAACCAAGATAAGATCTAGAGTATAACAAAAACAATGCAATCTCCAAAGGTATGAAATATTTTTAGATTGTGGAGCATTCAAACATTCACCCAAAATGTCATGAAATGCATAAATATTCACAATTGAACTATTGCAATAAGAGTAGGCCCATGCTAAGTTTACACAGTAACTTACAATCAACAAGCCACCAAAAGTATGGACTGAAGATTCATCAAACACCTTAAATACTTTATCATAAACATGAAAGAACTGAATCTAAGCTAAATATGAAAACTACTCACTTAAAGCAACTTTTGAAACATAGGAACCATGCACAGATGAAACAACACAAAAGAGAGCACCAAATCAATGTCTTCTCTTGTATTCACTTCACCAAAATATTGCATCAATTCCAGGATCAATCTTTACAATGAGGAGAGACCTTATATATAGAGTTTTACATCAACATGTTGACCTTGACAAAAATAAAATAGGGTGTATAATTTAGGTCAGCCTAAATAGGCCGGCCTTGTATAATTTTAATTGCCCATTTAAGTTTTACAACAAAATATCCAAAGTCGACCTTAAATAATATTAAAATAAAATAAAAGGCATTTTGACACAATTCTCTATGCATGACCCACTTTGAGCTCCATTTGGCTTGATGTAGTATGCACAAAGCTCAAGGTGATCACCCTTGGTCGACCTCCTTATCCTCTTCTTGTATTCCAAAAAATTCTTGAACTTTGTAGAACACCTTGTTGAGGTGGGCTTGGTCAGGGATTGGAATGAATCTCAATCTCAATTTAATTGATTTTACTTTATCTTCATATTTATCCAAGACCTTAATCCAATCTATCTTCATTTCCTGATATTTATCTAGAATTGCAATATACATTGCTGCATCTTCTAAATGATTTGTTGTTATTGAACCATCTTCAACTTGAGAGTGTATTTCTCTCCACCATTGCTTTAACAAATCAATCTTAAAATATTCCTTGCCGAGTTTCTTCCTTCCAATTACAATCTCCAAGAACAACGTGCAATAATTCAAAATATCATCTAACTTATTTTGGATTTTTGGGGTATTTTCCAAAACTTTATCCATGAGCTCCCTTTTAAATATAAAGGATTCAATCCACTCCCTTGGTTTGCCTACATCCTCATATACAAGAATATTCTCCTTTACCAATGTTTCCTTAGGAATTTCAAGTACCTTCAATAATTTGAGCTTGGTTTATCATCTATTTTCTTACAATCTAAAACCAATTACTTTACCTCATCTAGAAAAGTTGAAGTCTTTTCATGTACATGCAACACTTCTTCAATTAAAATAATCCCCTTTTCATAGATGCCATTAATCGAATGCTAAGTTATTTTCATATAGGCCTTCATCTTCTCTATTTCATTAACACCATCCTTGGACAATATATCTTCTGAAGTTGAAGTACTTGCACTATCCCGAGTCTGCAAAGTTTTAACAAGATGTTGAATATATTTTTCCAATTCTTCAATTCTCTGTTGTAGTTTCTCTTTTTCCTATGTTTCCTTCTCTAATCTCTTTAGGATATTAGCCACAAAATCCTTCAAATCTTTAACTTCTTTCTCCTTTGTGGTGGGCCCTAAAATGATTTTTTCCCTTTAGAATCCGAAGGAATAGCTTCACCTTTGTTATTCTAAACTATGGGTGTGGCAACGTGGAATATATTTTTATTGGCCTCATCTTTGGTTATTCTTGAAAGGGTCTTAGCTTTCTTTTTCTCTTTGGTCTTCCCTAAACCTACTAGGAAGCCATCCCAATCTAGAGTTATCTCTTCAACAACTATTGGTTTAGGCTTCAAGATCTCTTTTAACCAGTCAGGAGCAGCGGAATCCTCTAAATTAGTTTCATTATGAGGATATTTTGTCCTTAGAAGTCTTATGTCTTATGTATTTCAACATTCTTCTCTTTATTGGTGTCTTCTTCTTCAAAATGTTGTTCTTTCTCTCTTCTTAGTGATTCAGAAGGTACCTCTTATGTCCTTTTAGGTTCTTTCTCTTCTTCATTTCCTACCCTAGAGGCACTCTTCTCCAATTAATCTCCAAGGTTACTAAGATTTCCATCTTTAGGAGTTTCCAGCTCCTCTTCTTCTTCTTGTTGTCCTTTGAAGGCATCATCTATATTTCTTGCTATCTCTCCCTCCTCTTTATTTGATTGCACATTTTGGTGAGGTGATTAGGGAGGAGTATTCTCTGTAATAGTCTCTTTCATAGTTTCACCTTCATTAGATGGTGGCTCATTTACAATTTCCCCTAGTTCTTCAACCACTTGCTCAAAATTTTCCACATTAGAAGGGGAGACCCTAGGTTAGAATAATTCTTCCTAACATACACTTGGTTCTTGTCCCCATAACTCTCTATCTCAATTATTTTTTCTTGGGTTTCACCTTCTTCACTATCCTTGGTTTTCTTTGATTTCTTTCAAGGTGAACCCTTATTTCCTCCTTTAACAAGCCTTCTTTTCTTTGAAGGTTGAGCCTCTGTGGTTTCTTCAATAATCTCCTTTGTAGGCTTCCTTCTTTTGGGAATTGGCTGCCTCTTTATTTCAGCACCTTTGGCCATTGCTTTGGTTTGATCCCTAGTTCTTCTTTTGATAATAAGAGGTTGTTCATCAAAATCTTCCTCTTCTTGAGCAATAGGTGTATCTTCCTTTGTCTTTTCAAAATCACCCGCAAAAGATTGAGAATCTAGGTCTCCCATCAATCATAGGTAGGCTTGATTCCTTCTACTTCCATTTCCAATATTTTGCGTTTCTTCCACTGCTTTGAGTATCTAATCACCAGGGCATTGATTTGTTCCAACTACACTACTTCATCTTCATCCTAGTCAATGGAAGGAAGAGGTTTATTTTGATGTTGTGTGTAATCACGGTACTGGATTACATCTTCTTCATCTTCAATTTGATCTAGAGCTTGGAACACTCCATAGAGCCTTAGCATTTTTAATGGAAGCCTAAAATGATTTCTCTTTATCACCTCAAACTCATCCCTGTAGTTGGTCCAATAGTCTTCTATATTGTCTTTGTGGCTATACTCTCTATTGGCCATTTTCTATGGTACTCCATAAGGATCAAAATTGTCTTTTATTGAGTGCAAATTCAAATGAAGATGAGTGCTAGGGTTAGAAGGTATATTTCAATCAGTTAAATACAGATTTTATCAATAAAATAGGGAAATAAAAAACCCAAAAAAATATAGTAGCAAGAAGACGACACAAAGATTTAACGCGGTTCACCCAAATCTGGGCTACATCCACCAACAAGAAGATCCAAAATATATTAGTCTCCTAGAAAATAACCTTTACAATGGCATGCAAATACATGCAAAGCAATGCAACAATATGCAACAACATTTTTATCACATTTTTCACTTGCTTGTTTTACACAGCCATGGCTACGGATACTTGCAGCTTCTATTGCATTTTTCCAGCCACTACTATGTGATTTTCTGCTAACATTTTTCATGACCTGCACCCCTCAAAACTCATCCCCGAGTGTTCTAATATGCTCCCACATATGTCCCATTAATTACCAATGAAGTGTGGTCATTGGTTGTGCCTCTTGCACCCAATAAAACACTTTCTTTGGGAAATTACATTTTCTTTTTTTAGCTGTCCATAAACTTTATATTTAAAATATTGTCACTAAATCACTTTCAGCTGTAACTAATCACTTCCAACATTTAATAGTTTTTTGTAACCACCTTTTAAATACAAGTGCAACGTAAATATAAGTGCAAAAAAATATATAATAAATAAAATAATTTGAAGATTTTATCCGAGTTTGATTGGTCTCCATAACACATACAATCTCCCACTTAGAGACTAATTAGGCTCTACTCCATACCATCTCCCACTTGGAGACTAATCAAAACACTGCTTCCTCTGCAACTCCCACTAGAAATCAACACCTTGGATCTTGCTATTCTGTTTTACTTGAATTCAAACTTGAAGGCCAACTGAAGCTAAAGAGGAGCTCAAATTCTCCCTTGTCATCACCTTCGTAAACATATCCGTTGGATTGTCATCTGAATGTATCTTTTCTAGCTTGACATATCCATCCTCCAACATCGACTGATTGAAATGATATCTCATGTGTATGTGTTTAGTTTTAGAGTGCAAGGCATAATTCTTTGCAAGATGTATAGCACTCTTACTGTCCGTAAACAAGTAACTTTCAACCTATTGTTTTCCCAACTCTTCCATGAAAAGTTGCAGCCATATCATCCCTTTTGTTGCCTCTGTTGCAACTACATACTTTGCTTCCATGGTGGATAAAAAAACTAAGTTTTGCAACCGAGAAATCCAACTCACTACTGTCCCACCAACTATAAATACATAACCTATGGTACTCCACCTGATATCTATATCCCTTGCCAAATCTGAGTCAATATAGCCTTTTAAATCAGTATTAGAGCCTCCAAAACATAAAAATTTATTGGATGTACCTCTCAAATACCTAAGAATCCATTTTACTGCATTCTAATGCTCAACTTTGGGATTACTCATATACCTACTAACAACTCCTATGACGTGCAATATTTGGAGTTGTGCATACTATGGCGTACATAAAATGCCTACAAATCAAGCATATGGTACCTTGGACCTTTTTACTTCCTCCTCTTGAGTCTTTGGACACATATCCTTAGTCAATTGGACATGTCTGGGAAAAGGTGTGCTAACAAATTTTGCATTCTCCATATGAAATCTATGCAATACCTTTTCAACATAATCAACCTGAGATAAAAATAATTTTTTGTTTTTCCTATCTCTTGTAATCTTCATACCAAGGATTTGTTTTGTTTCCCCCAAATCCTTCATAGCAAATGAATTTGATAATTATTATTTTAACTCCTTTATGTGATCCATGTTAGACCCCGCTACAAGCATATCATCAACATATAAACATAAAATAATGTAGCTATCATCATCTAACCTCTTAAAGTAAACAAAATGGTCTGAATTACATTGGTTGTAGCCTTTCTCAACCATAAAACTATCAAATTTAATATACCATTTCCGAGGTGCTTGCTTCAAGCCATATAAAATTTTCTTCAATATGCACACTAGTTTCTCCTTACCTTTGACCTCAAATCTTTGTGGATGTTCCATATATATTTCCTCTTCTAAATCACCATGGAGAAAGGTGGTTTTAACATCAAGCTGTTTTAAATGCAAATCTTCAACAACTAAAATACTTAAAACAGTATGAATAGAAGTGATTTTAACAACTGGAGAAAATATTTCATCAAAATCAATACCCTTTTTCTGTGCAAATCCCTTTACAACTAATCTGGCTTTAAATATTTTTCTTACCTCCATCTTCCTTTTTCAGCCTATAAACCCATTTGTTTGGTAAAGCGTTTTTACCTATAGGTAACTTGCATAAGTCACACGCCTAATTTTTCAGCAAGGAGTCAATTTCTTCTTCCATTCCATGCTCCCACTAAACCTTGGCATCCACCTGCATAGCTTCATCATAACATTCTAGTTCACTAGTATCACTCAATAAAATAGAATACAAAGAGAGAAAATCTTTCTTTTGGAGGTCTACTTATCCTTGAAGATTGTCTAACATTCACAAGAGTTTGTGGTATTTTCTATTGTTGTTGTTGCAGAGCATGAGGAACCACTGGAACATGGTTGTTTGGAGTATCATCCAATACTACAAAATCATTTTCTTTCTTCTCATGCTGTTGTAACTAATATTTGTACAACATTTTCTCATTGAATATGACATCCGTGCTTCTCATAATTTTTTGATTTTCAAAATCCTAAATCCTATAACCAAATTCATCAATGCCATATTCAACAAATATACATTTCTTTGATTTAATATCAAGCTTGGTTCTATTTTTTGAATCTACATGTGCAAATGCTTCACAACTGAAGGTTTTAGGAAAAGAATAACTCACCTTCTTACCTGTCCATGCTTCCTCTAGAATACCACAACCCAAAGGATTAGAGGGACCTTTATTAATTAAATAAACAACAGTGTTTGCAGCCTCTTCCCACATGTTTAAAGGTAGCCCAACATGCAATCTCATAGTTTGTGCACACTCCATTATTGTTCTATTCATGTGCTTAGTCACTCCATTTTCCTATGGAGTCCTTGGAACCATTTTCTGCCTACAAATACCATTAGAGGAACAATAATATTCAAAATATTTGCTGCAATACTCACCACCATTATCAGATCAAAGACATTTTAACTTTTTACCCATCTCATTCTCAACCAAACTTCTCCATTTTTTAAAAGATTCAAACACATCATATTTCTGCCTAATGAAATAAATCCATACCTTTCTTGTTGCATCATCAATAAAAGTGACATAATACCGAGAGCCATCGAGAGAAGATACTTGAGCTGGTCCCCATACATCCATATGCACAAGCTCCAATTTCTCATCTTTCTTTTGCTTCCCGTCTTTGAGAAAACTAACTCTTTTGTTTTCCATACACATAACTTTTACATAAATCCATATTAACACATTTTAGACTTGGTAAAACATTCTTTGAATGAAGTAATTTCATACCTTTTGCACTCATATTCCCAAGTCTATTATGCCATAGTGTTGATTTAGAACACACAACTGTCTGATTTTCTGTTTGCTGAATTGCAACAACTATTTTGGAACATTGTTTTTTATCTGCAATAGCTAAAGTAGAAGGAACGATATGACCTATACAAAGATATAAAGTGCCTACTTTCACACCTTTTGCTACCACTAAGGCACATTTTGTAACCTTCCAATTTTTATCACTAAATGTAACAACACAACCTTCATCATCTAGTTGCCCTGCTAAAATTAAATTTCTACTTAACTTTGGAATGTGCCTTACCTCATGTACTAGCCAATGATTCCCATTCTGCAACTTAATCTTGATTCTTCCCTTTCCAACAATATGGAAAGGTTCGTTATCTCCCAAATAAACCATCCCAAAATCCCCTTGGATATAATCAAGAAAATAACTTCTATGGGGCGTAGCATGAAATGAAGCCCCTGAATCTAACACTCAAGAATCATCAACATTATCAAGGGAAAGAATCAAAGCATCCTCATCAGATTTATTAATTACTATATTTTCCTCTTTATTGCCTTCCTTTTTGTCTCCTTTATTTTTTTGAGACCAACAATCTTTCTTTAAATGATCCAACTTACCGCAATACCAACAAACCTTGTTTTCTTTGGATTGGGACCTTTTGTCCTTTGATTTTCCTTGTGACTTCCCATAGCCTCCAGAATTCTTTCCTCTATCCTTTGTTCTACCCTTTCTTTCTACATTCAAAACACTTCTTGATGTTGATGTACCACCTGAGCTTTTCCTACAAATTTCCTTGCTCAAAATCACACCAACAACATCATCAAATTTTAGTGTATTTAAACCAAAAATAGAATTACTAAATGCCATTACCAAGCTATTCCAACTTTCAAGTAAAGAACATAGAATCAAAAGAGCCCTAACTTCTTCATCAAAGTTTACATTAACAGAAGTCAATTGACTAGTAATTATGTTAAACTCATTTAAATGATCAACAACTGACCCACCTTCTATCATTTTCATATTAAATAAACACTTCATAAGAAATACCTTATTTGAAGCGAAAGGATTTTCATATAGTTTTTTCAAGGTCTTCATCAAATATTTCGTTGTTTTTTCTATTGAAATATTAAATGCCACCAATTGTGCTAGGTATAAGAGAATACTTCCAAGTGCCCTTTTATATAGAATATCCTAGTCTTCATCAGTTATAGTCGAGGGTTTCTTGGTTTTCCCTTCCAATGGCTACCATAAATCCTTTTGATAAAGATAGTCTTCCATTTGCATCTTCCATAACTGATAATTATGCCCATTAAATTTTCTACCTTAAGCTTGCCCTCTTCTGCCATAACTCTCACTTAACCATGAGACTCCCACTCAACAATGATACCTTCTTGCAAAGGATAATTGAACACAACCTCACTTTGATACCACTTGTTAGGATTAGAAGGTATATTTCAATTAGTTAAATGCATATTTGATCAATAAAATAGAGAAATAAAAGCTTAGAAAAATATAGTAGCAAGAAGACAACACAGATTTAACGTGGTTCACCCAAATTTGGGCTACATCCACCAACAAGAGGGTCCAAAATATATTAATCTCCTAAAAAATAACCTTTAAAATGACATGCAAAGAAATGCAAAGCCATGCAACAACATGCAACAATGTTTTTATCATGTTTTTCACTTGCTGGTTTTGCATAGCCATGGTTACGGGTACCCACAACTTCTACTGTGTTTTTCCAGCCACTACTATGCAATTTTCTGCTAACATTTTTCAAAACCTGCACCCATAAAAAAATCATCCCTGAGTGTTCTAATATGATCCCACAAATGTCCCATTAATTACCACTAAAGTGTGGCCATTGGTTGTGCCTCATGCACCCAATAAAACATTTTCTTTAGGTGATTACATTTACTTTTTCTAGTTGTCCATAAACTTTATATCTAAAATATTGTCACTAATCACTTCCAGCTGTAACTAATCACTTCTAGAATTTAATATTTGTTTGTAACCACCTTTTAAATACAAGTGCAATAAATTATTTAATAAATAAAATAATATGAAGATTTATTCGAGTCTGATTGGTTTCCATAACACAACAATGAGACATTTCTGTTTTTGAATGGTAAGCACTTTGAATGGATGGAAAAGCCTCCAAACTACCAATCCTCAATGGAAACTCTCCACCAAATCTCATTTTATGCATTTCTTTCAAAACTGCATCAAATGTTGTCAGCTACCTTATTGACTCAAGCAAGATCACCTTATCAGTTGGATACCTTGGAAGCCTGTAAGACACCTTGGGGCTGCCATGAACTCTAATATAAGTGAACTTGGGAAATTGAATAAACTGTTGAATATGACAACTAAGAGGGGGGTGAATCAGTTGTCACAGTTCAATTAAACCTTTAATTCAATCACTAGAACTAACAAAATACTGCTTAAATGATTAATCATCAAATGCCAATGCAAAAACTCAAATCCAACACATAAACACAATAACACTAGATTTACATGGAAAACCCAATGAGGGAAAAACCATGGTGAGGATTAACTCATGCTATAGAGAATATAAAAACCGATTGCAAAAGGCTCACTTCCTAAAATAAGGACTCATTGTCTGGAACAAGGACTCACTGTCCAATAGGGCTACAACCTGGAGGGATCACTACCACAGAGATACAAATAAGACAAAGAAAAATTGTTATAGAGAGACTACAATCCAAATGAAATAAAATATTCCACCACAGTCACTCGATCAAATTGCGTGAATGATAGAGTTAACCTTCTGCTCATTGCATCTGGAAACTCAACATTAATCTTTGCACTAATCTCCAACACTCTCAACACACACTTTTACTAAATAGAATCAATTTCGCACAAAACTGCACTTTCTCTTTTCTCTTATCGTGTTTCTTCTTCACTTTTGTATATTTTCCATTACTAACTCATCTTGTATTTATACCATCTTCAACTTTGAAACATATCCAAAGTCAACTACCCAAATTCAAAGTTAAATTAGGTTGGTGCCAAAACATCATAGGGTGGAATTAGAATGAGGGCGACCCAAATACACACTTCATAGGGACCCAAATAGATCCAACACGCTTCATCATTCTTGAAAGTAGTATTTCACACAAGGTTGGCCACACTAGTGTAAAACACATAGAACCATTAAGCATGAACTTTCCAAATTCTGAAATTAACTCAAGTTTAGAACCACACATCATAAGACTTCATCAAACAAAAATTCAGACCAACACCATTTCTCCTGGACCTCATCTAGAAACATAGAAAACCATAGTTCACAATTGGTGAACACAAATTTCACTATACAACGAACCATCAACCAAAAATATGAATATAGCACCTTCTCACAACCATGAACAACATATCTGAACCACACAACCACAGGAGAACATCCAGACCAAAACCCGGGGTGACCACTTAATAACTACAATATATATTTATTACAATTTTCTCAATATCCTTGACATATACAACCAACAACAACTAGTGAATAAACAATTGACTGGTTGAAATCAATGACAACACCTTCAATCTTTCCATTCTTGCAACAATCTCCCCCTTTTTCATTGATGGCAACACATGACGTGAAAAACCATCAAAGACAACATATAAGCTCTAAATATGTTTTTTTGATTCTCCCACATAGAAGATAATTGCTTTTCCTTTCACATACTTATTCTATCAAACTTTCTTTCCTTTTTCACATGCATCTTTCTCCCTTTGACATCAATGGTAAAGGAAAAATAATACTTTACATTGATTTCTCCTTTGACATGAAAAATAGAATATTAATAATGACAAAACCTGATACTACCTACTCCCCCTGAGAGGTAGCCACCAAAACATCAACCCATAAGAAAGATAGATCCATAGATCCACCAGAATGATGCGTCTCCATATGCATCTAGTTCAGGAAAGGAGGGGCAATAACCCCCAACTTCTCCCAAAGATACTTAAAAGTATCTTTAGGAAGAGCCTTCATGAAATGACCTTAATTCTCCATGACCTTCTCTCTCAAGAAATAATATCTGATAGATATATGCTTCATCCTCGAGTGCATCACAAGATTTTTTGAAATTTTAATTTCACTTTTATTATCACAAAAAATAGAAATGGGATCATCATATATTGTTGTGATATCTTTCAACGTTTATTTCATCCATGGAACTTGTGTACAACAAGATGCAACAATAATATACTCAACTTTAGCAGTAGACAAGGAGACTGAATCTTACTTCTTACTCGACCATGCCACCAATTTACATCCAAGAAAGAATGCACCACCACTTGTACTTTTCCTATCATCTACATATCCAACCCAATCTGCATCTGTATAGGAACTAAGTGTAAAATAAGTATCTTTAGGATACCACAATCCATAATCCGAAGTGCCATTCAAATATCTAAAAATTCTCTTAACTGCAACAACATGTGTTTCCTTAGGGTCTTCTTGAAATCTAGCCACAAGACAAACAACATGCATTATATCCGGTCTAGTACTAGTCAAATACAGTAGTCCACCAATCATTGATCTATATATTCTCTGATTAGCCTTAGGTGAATCATCGACTTTTCCCAATTTACATCCAATCACCATAGGAGTACTTACCGGTTTGGAGTCATCCATCCCAAACTTCTTCAACATTTCTCTCACATACTTAGATTGTGAAATGAAAATTAACTTCTCTATTTGATTAATCTGTAGCCCAAGAAAGAAATTCATTTCCCCAAACATAGCCATTTCAAATCCTTTCTACATTTCTTTTGCAAACCTCTTGCACATATTTTCATTTCCTCCAAAGATAATGTCATCAACATACACTACTACAATCAAGATTATGCCATTTTCAATCTTAAAGTACAAATTACTATCCATCGTACCTTTGTTAAAAACTTGTTGAATCATATACTTATCTAACCTCATGTACCATGCTCTAGGAGCATGCTTCAACCCATATAAATCTTTCTTCAATCTTCACACCATAGCCAATTGCTCTATCAATTGAAATCCTTCTGGTTGTTCCATATAAACTTCCTCTTCTAGTTCACCATTCAAAAATGTTGACTTGACATCCATCTTATAGACCTTAAAGTATTTATGAGTAGCAAATGTTGAGAACATCCTTATAGCTTCCATTCTTCTATTGAAACAAAATTTTCTTGAAAATATATACCTTCCACATGTGAGTAGCCTTTACACACAAGCCTCACTTTGTTTCTAACAACTTCTCCATTCTCATTCAACTTATTTATGAATACCCATTTTGATCCAATGATGTTTTTGTCTGTCGGTCTTGGGACTAATTCCCAAGCTTGATTCTTCTCAATCTGTATAAGTTCTTCTTTCATAGCTTCCTTCGAATTTTCATCTTTACAAGCTTCACATACAGTCTTAGGTTCAATCTCAAAAAGTAAACATAGATTTACTTCAGCAGCAACTTTGCTTCTAGTCAACACGCCTTTTGTCTTGTCTCCAATAATCTCACTTTTTGAATGATTCTTCTATACATATTTTAGTGTCTTAGGGGACATCACTGAAGCATCTTCTTCTATTTCATTTTGTTCATCTTGCTTCCCTTGTTCATCTTGCTTCCCTTGTTCATCTTTTTCTTGTTCTTCCACAATCTCTTCTATTCTTACACAATCATGCTCATTAGATACATATCCATCAATGTCAATAGGATTCTTCATTGTATCATCAACCTTCACATTCGAGCTCTATACAATATTTCTTAGTTTTTTATTGAAACAACTATATGCCTTTCTATTAGTAGAATATCTAAGAAAAATGACTTCATCACTTCTTGCATCAAACTTACCCAAAGTTTCCTTATCTCCTCTAATATAGCATTTGCTTCCAAACACTTTGAAATACTTAACAATAGGAATTCTTCCATGCCATAGCTCATAGGGAGTCTTTGTACTATTTTATCTTGCTTGAACTCGATTGAATACATAAACAACAGTATGAATAGATTCTTTCTAGTAAACTTCTGGTAAACCAACCTCAGTAATCATTGATCTAGCAACCTCTTGAACTGTTCTAATTTTCCTTTCAACAACTCCATTTTGCTGAGGAGTTCTTGGGGCAGATAACTATCTCTTTATTCCATGCACTTCACAAAACATTTTAAACTCATGGGAGGAAAATTCTCCACCTCTATCATATATTAATCATTTTATCTTCAAATTTACTTCATTTTCAACCATTGCTTTGAATGCCTTGAACCTATTCAATGCATTTGATTTCTCTCTAAGAAATGTAACCCATGTATATCTAGAATAATCATCAGTCAAAAGCATAAAGTACCTTTCACCAAGTAGAATTCTTACTCTTGTAGGACCACAAAGATATGTATGAACTAAATCCAATAGTCTAGTAGTAGATTGTTCCTTTGATCTGTAATGATTTCTTGCTTTCTTTCCAAACTGACAATTCTTGCAAATAACATTAACAAGATTTGTAATTCTAAGTAAATATCTCACGATCTGAATAGCACTGATCCTTTCCAAGTTATCAAAATTCATGTGACACATTCTCCTATGCCATAACCAACTGTCATTAATATGAATTCTAAAACATTGTCCATCAACACCCTTAAGTTGATAGATATTCCCTTCAAATTTCTTTCTCGTAGCAATCAATGTTCTGAATTCTTTCTAAATCTTACATCTCTCATCATTGAACACAAGATCATATCCTTTTTTGCACATCTGACCAACACTCAACAAGTTATGCTTTAAACCCTTAACATATTAAACATTGTTAGTATGATGCTTGCCATCAAAACTTACTGAACCTATCCCACAAATTTTAGCACCAGTATCATCTCCAAACATAACCAAGCCTCCATCATATTTTTCAACTTTAGAAAACTTACTTTTATCACCCATCATGTGATGTGAACAACCACTGTCAACCACCCATAAATTCTTTTCTTGTTTAGCATGTATGGAAGAGATAATTGTACCTTCATTTTTCTCCTTCTCTGGAGGGCTTTCTTTTACCTGTCTTAAAGAATTAGCAGAAGTAGGTTCATCCTTAATCACCAAGAACAAGCATTCATTATCAATAGGGTCTTCATATTTTGAATCCTCATCAAATATACTAGTGTTCTCATTCACATAATAAGCTTTGTTAATCTTCTTTCTTTTCTTTTCTTTCTCATATCTTTGTTTATTTCTTCTGGATCTTTCCAGACACTTCGCAACATAATGATCTATTTCTCCACAACAAAAACACTTAAAGGGAAACTTACCTTCATACTTACCAAAACCTTTCCTCATTCTTCTTACAAATTTAGCTTCTATTTCATCAAAGTTTTCTTCATTTGGATCTTCAGCTTTTGTAGCTTTAAAAGTAGTCTTTGATTTTCACCCATTCTTTAGACTCGGCTTCCTCATCTCATAAGACGTCAAAAATCCGAATAGTAGATCCTTAGTATAGGTCTTATAATCTATAGTCTACTCAATAACACTCACCTTCTCATTGTAAGCATCAGGAAGAGTTATGAGAATCTTCTTTACAATCTTGGTTTCATCTATAGTAGCACCAAGTCCTCTCATTCTAGCCACTATCTCATCCAATCCCTGTACATAAGCTTTAATATTCACATCTTTATACATATGTAGAAGATCAAATTATGTTTCCAAGTTTTGTAATTTTGCTTCTTTAACTCTTTCATCACCATCATTCGCTCTTTCCAAAGCATCCCAAACTTCTTTATTTGTTTTCAAATTTTGAACCTTAATCAAGTCAGAATGTACCAAACTATTCTTCAAGATGAACTTCACCTTATTGTTCACTTCATGTGCTTTGATCTCTTCAAGTGTACTCAAACCATTAGTAGGAGTGTAAGGATTTTTGTAAGCTTTCTCCACATCATATCCATAATATTCCAAATATTCTTCCATTAATACTTTCCAGATACCATAGTTAGTTCCATCAAACCTCAGATAATCAAAAACTATTTTTCTAGCCATCCTAGACCTTCCTCAAGTGGTTAAGCTATTAACCAAGGAACCTTATGCTCTGATACCAATTTTTGAATAGGAAAACTAAGAGGGAGGGTGAATCAGTTGTCATACAATTAAACCTTTAATTCAATCACTGGAACTAACAAAATACTGCTTAAATGATTAATCATCAAATGCCAATGCAAAAACTCAAATCCAACACATAAACACAATAACACCAGATTTATGTGGAAAACCCAATGAGGGAAAAACCACGGTGAGGATTAACTCACACTATAGAGAATATCAAAACCAATTACAAAAAGTCTCATTGCCTAAGAAATAAGGCTCACTGCCAAAACAAGGACTCATTATCCAACAGGGCTACAACCCGAAGGGCTCGCTGCCATAGAGATACAAAGAAGACTTGTTACAAAGAGACTACAATCCCAATGCAACAAAGGATTCCACCATAGTCACTCGATCAACTTGCATGAATGATAGAGTTAGCCTTCTGTTCACTGCATCTAGAAACTGAGCATTAAGCTTCACACTGATCTCCAACACTCTCAACATGCACTCTTACTGAATAAAATTAATGTGATACAAAATTGCACTTTCTCTTTTCTCTTATCACGCTTCTTCTTTGCTCTTGTATATTTTCCATAACTAAATCATCTTATATTTATACCATCTTGAACTTTGAAACATATCCAAAGTCAGCTATCCAAATCCAAATTCAAAATAGGTCGGCACCAAAACATCCTAGGGTGGAATTAGAATGAGGGTGACTGAAACACACACTTCATAGGGACCCAAATAGATCCAACAAGCTTCATCATTCTTGAAAGTAGTATTTCACACAAGGTCGGCCACACCAATGTAAAACACATAGACATTAAGCATGAACTTTCCAAATGCCAAAATTAGCTCAACTTTAGAACCACACGTCATGAGACTTCATCAAAGAGAAATTTGGACCAACACCATTTCTTCTGGACCTCAACCAAAAACATAGAAAACCGCAATTCACAATTGGTGAACACAACTTGCACTACACAATGAACCATCAACCAAAAATCTGAACATAACACCTTCTCACAACCATGAACAACACATATGAACCACACAACTATAGGAGCAAATATGGACCAAAACCCGAAGTGACCACTGAACACCTGCAACACATCTTTATTATAATTTTCTCAATATTCTCAACATATACAATCAATAGAAACTAGTGAATAACTAGCTGATCGATTGACATCAATGACAACACCTTCAATATTTACATTCTTGCAACATAAACCAATAGCTGTACTTCTTAATTAATTCCATGGCCTTAGTAGAAATTCTCATAGGCCAAGCATCTTGCAAGATTCTAGTAATGTACATTGTAAAAGAATCATTAACCCTCCTATTATTGGAAGTATTTAAATGTAACTAAGGGTATACATCATACACTCTATCTTGGCCAATTGTGCCCTTACAACTTAACCCTTTATATCTATAACTCCTTGCAATCATATACACCACATAGGAAGTCATGGTAAACATTTTTATATCTTCCACCTTCCTCAACTGTCTATCGAAGTTGTCACTCATCATGCCTGCCCAATGATAATTGATTCCTTTCTCAATTTGAGCCACGACATAAAACATCTAGTCGTCAAACACTGAAGCCTTCTCCAATCCTATTATTCTGCTGAGAAGAGTAATCATGTCATTATATTCTAGCTTGAAATCACTCCTGTGCAACTAGTTAGGCAACTTAGAATATTTGGATTTGGGCTTATCAATCCAATTAGAATTTATCATCCCCAATGCCTTGTCCAGATCATCATCATAGAACTTCTTTTCTATTTTCAAGTTTACCTTCACCAACTTCTGATGTGAACCAATTTTGAATTCCTCTGCTATTGATTCCTCTATTAAGTTGGCCATCACCCTACCTTATGGACCAAAAATCACCCTTTTATATGAATCATAATGTTTTGCACACTCAATAATTAGTTTTGGGCATTGCACTGTATAAGAGTTGTTGATGAACTCGAGCACCCAGGATCACCTACAAAACCAAGATAAACCTTCCACACGAGAGCAACAAGAGATAAAATGCTGGAATATAGTGCAATAACAAAATAAAGTTATTATCACACACTAAATGATACAATATGCCTCAACTCTCCCTTGAATTGACTGAGTTAATATGAACTCATCTGGACTAGATAGGAGGGAGAGGTGAGTGCAAAATATATAGCATAATATGTAGCAAATAATTCCAAGAGGGGCAATAACTCCCAAATAACCAAATTAGGTGGGAGTTATGCCTACTTGGAAAATACCAAATATGTGGCATAACCTACTCAGAAAGAGACAAATGAGTGGTTTTGTGAGGTGGCATATAAAGCCAAAAGAGGGTGTGAAACTCAACCACCCAAGTGTGAGTGGGAGCAACACATGCAATCGATGGATTACGCCACATGTCCTCACATGAACCACATCTCCTATAACCTAAGGTATGCTTAATAATGTGTAGGAAAAATAATATTAAAAAACCTACACTAACACCCCCCCTTAAGCATAGCTTAGGTGGGTGAAATGATGAAATAATGCAAAGATGGGGCCCGGCTATGAGGCCATGTTAAGTACCCATGTACAATGATGAAATATCTCAAAGATGAGAAAGAGAAACCCGTAGGACAAAAATCTCTCCCAAGAGAGAAGAAGAGAGACCATATAGTCCCCCAATGTAGAATCTCCTGCATTGTTGGTGAATCCTCCACACAAGAAGCTGAAGATCCAAGATTGCTGAACAATATTCCTCCCCTTAGGAAGAAAGAAAACCAAGGATGTATGCGGGATATCTTCCCATTCCTGAAAGGAATATGAAGGAATAATGTATGATGTCTTTGAATTTTATTCAGGTGTCCCCATGTCGATGCTAAAAGTTGTCACCATCAAATCAAGTGTTCTAGGACACATTGTAGAAGATGACAATCCAGAACCTAGTGGAGATGGATGTAGAACAAAATATGAAGAAAAAGATATCTCCTCTGAAGACAAGTGTGCCTCCTCCAAATGCTGCTCAAAAGCATCCACAATCACACCAAACTATGATGAATGATCATGTAGAGAATGAACAAGAGGATCCAACAATTCCTCCACAACAACTGAAGAAGAATCAACTTCATCAAAGAGAAGATGAATGTCATGAATAGTGTCTCCCAAGTCTAAAATATGAGACTCCATAAATAAACCTGTAATGTCTATCAAGTAGTCATCCCAAGTAGCTATATTAGGAAGACAATGTGTATCCTGCTGTACTGAATCACAAGAACCCATGAATGTAGCAACACAAGTATCTTTAGATGCAATAGTAGATGAGGATGTGATCTCGATAGGAGGAGGAGAAGCAGGAAGAGAAGTCTATTTGTAAACTAGACATTCAAGACATTTATTATACTCAAGCTCCTCTAAAGCATCATCATCATAGGGTATATTATCAACATCATCAAGGGGAATTAAACAATCTGCAACAGGATCATCTGGGAATGGAGAGATATGATGGTCTCCAAAAATCTCCCAAATCTTGGTCCAAAGTGTGTGTGGGCACTTAATATGTGAGATCTCCACATAAATATCAACACCAATATATGGACCAATTAATCCTATAATGTGATCATTATTATTACCCCAAATTGATTGCTTCCAAGGTGTGTTTGGTTCAGGTATGAGCCCATAAAAGTATGGAAAGAGCTTAAGCCACCTGAGATGTGTTAGGATTCCATTCTTCCAAGACTCATAATTATCCTTATTCAACATTACTACAAAAGGATGAATAGAAAAACCCATGATACCTCCTCAACTAGTCAACACAAAAGAATCAACTACAATATTACCCCCCTTTTTCAGTCAATAAAGAATCCTCCCCAACAAAAAATTATTTGTAACTTTATAAATTAGTGTGTTTACAATGCTGAAGTTGTTTTCCAAAGTTTTTAAAGTGTCCAAAATGGACTCAAATATTGAAATTACAATAAAATCTCAAAATGAGAACCTAAAAATAGCACCAATGTATAGTGATTGAAAAAATATCAACTTTCAAAAAAAGAATCACCTCGATCCGAGGTCATATGTGAAAGTTATAGCCGTTTGAAGTTCCAAAAATGAGAACTGTCCTTTAGATCTGCTGATAAAACTTATTTTCTAGAAAATATGAACTACTTGAGAAAAAATGGATCATACCACTACAAATATTGTGAAATTATACCCCAAATAAAAAAAAAATTCTCTGAAAAAAGAGCTCGTATGACTGAATTATGGCCCTCCAAAGATTGATTGCAAAATAAAAAATGCAATTGGAGAGGGGGTCTGCTGAAATGTTCTGGTTTAGTTTTTGCAAAATATGTAACCTTTATATAGAAACTAGCAATGACCTAGATGGTTTTTTTCTGCTGCAAACAAAACCCAAATGGCGGATTTTATTTAAAATATACAGAAAATGTGGATCTAGTGTAAAACAAACGCCTTTAGCAACATAAAACGACCCCAACAACCAAAAAATGACATGAAAAGGTAGAATTAGCTACTTAAGACAAGAAAAGGCATGCTGCAACCTGCAATTCTGGTTAAAACACTCACAAATATCTCAAATTTGAGAAGGGGCTTGCAGATTTGACGCTCTGATACCATGTAAGAGTTGTTGATGAACTCGAGCACCCAGGATCACCTGAAAAACCAAGATAAACCTTCCACATGAGAGAAGCAAGAGATAAAATGCTTGAATATAGAGCAATAACAAAATGATGTTATTATCACACACTAAATGATACAATATGCCTCAACTCTCCCTTGAATTGACTGAGTTAATATGAACTCATCTAGACTAGGTAGGAGGGAGAGGTGAGTGTAAAATATATAGCAGAATATGTAGCAAATAATTCCAAGAGGGGCAATAACTCCCAAATAACCAAATTAGGTGGGAGTTATGCCTACTTGGAAAATGCCAAACATGTGGCATAACCTACTCAGAAAGAGACAAATGAGTAGTTTTGTGAGGTGGCATATAAAGCCAAAAGAGGATGTGAAACTCAACCACCCAAGTGTGAGTGGGAGCAACACATGTAATCGATGGATTACACCACGTGTCCTCACATGAATCACATCTCCTATAACCTAAGGTATGCTTAATAATGTGTAGGAAAAATAATATTAAAAAACCTACACTAATACACTGAGGGTGGAAATCTAGTAGCTTGTGCTAATCCTGTATTTGCCAACCTTCTGGCCAAAGGAGTGGAAGCATTGCAATACATCCTTTTCTTGAAATCTTCATAATCCACATGCCCAATGTTGGTGTCTCCTACTTTAGCCCAATGAGAGATGATATTGGACTATGGAAGTCTACCCTTCAAGTCATACTTCATCTTTTCAGCTCTAGTGGTTGGCTCCTCCTTGACCAGTTCAGTAGATTTCCCTTTAGAACTCTTAGCCTTGCTAGATTCTGCCTGCATCTGGTTAGAAAAGACACCATAATCACTAAAATGTAAAGAAAAGACTAACTATTACATCATTGATTCACCAAGTTTAACATCATAGCCTATTTGCAATATGTAACTAGTCATAACTCATCACTAAAACCGATAAAATCAAGTTACAAGTCCTTAAGATCAAGTTTTAAACATACTTCAAGTTTTTAAGAACCTCAACAATTTTTTCCTCTAGCAGATTTTGGAGTATCTGGAACCTCAATGATTCCTTGAAGGAAGTAATGAATGGGCCAAAAGAATAATGAATAGAATGTAATCCTTCTCCTTTTGATGGAAATCGATTTGAACACTTAAGATTTAATCCTTATCATGCAATTCATACATCCATCACATCACATTACTTAATACAATAAAAATCACAAAATATCAGGGAATTTGGGTAAGGACAAAATCCATGAAACTCAAGTGTTTCAGGTAATCTAGAGCAAGGAGAATTCAACAAAGTTCACTATTTCATCTTTCCATGGATCAAAGGATTTCACGAAACACAACTCATCGAGTATTCCTAATGCGAGTGGATTCAACAAAGCATAAGTTTTTCAGGTTTTCCTAAGTCATGTGAAATTTGTGAAAGACAAAAATTATGGGTAATCTGAGCATTAACGAACTTGGCAAAAAGTTCACAAAAACAACTTCCAATTCCTTAGTTCACAAAGAAACAACCATGCTACAATCTTATCATCATATACCAAGTCTTGATTTTAAATTTCACAATCACAACAACAATTTAAATGAAGTGCAAACTGTAGTCCATAAACTTATCAATTGATCACTCAACATCGTAGCTATAATTTTCAAAATAAAAAAAACTAGGGTTTAATATGAATGCATTCATTGACCATAAATCCATAAAACAACAGGAAAACCGATTATTATATTTCAAAGATGCCCTAGTGCGTGCCATCCAAACTCAAAATTAACAGAATGCATTATTAGAACAATGAAAGCACAAACCCTAGTTCAAATGATATGCAAAACGATGCCCTAATTTCGACCCATTATTTTGAATACACATAAAAAAAGAAAATAAAATTAATTTCAAAACATGAATTGAAATTCGATTGAGACAACATTGATCATTCAAATTTTGTGAGAATCATTCAAGGTCCAAATGCGAATCAAAATAAAACAAACTCAAGATCATAATTTCAATGTTAAAGATAAAATGCAACTCAGATTGCATTCATAGGAAAATATTCATTCAAATGCACGTTAAATTCATAAACGAACCAAACAGGCAGGTTCAAATCCTTACCTTGTAGCCCAAATTCAAAAAATGCAGCGCAAAAGATGCACCAAGAAACCCCAACTAGTAATCAATAATATCCATAGGAGCAATATGCACAAATCCAACTTTTTAGATCGCCAAAGCACTCAAAGGCTCTCCAAAATGCAAGTTTCAAGATGTCAAATGCAAAAATGATGCTCAAAAAGGGCTTAAATTACACCACAAACCTACCCAAAAGGAGCATTAATGGAAACTTTATCAACTGCACAGATCAATAAATTACTTGACAAGATGTTCGTTAGAGCTCGGGGAATCCGCCACATGCAGGATTTCGCAAAAATGATGACTTCGAGCAATCTGCCACATGCTGGATTTCATGAAAAGGAACCATTTGGGAATTCTATCTTAGTAAATATTTGGCAAAAAATAGCTTTAGGGAATCCAAGTGTGTTTGGATTTAGCAAAAATTAAAACCTCGGACATTATGATCTGATGCAATGCTAGATGAAGAAAACAAACTCTCTCAATCTCACTAGACAAAAATCAAAACATCCTTGTTTGATTACTTATCACTACACTTTTCCTTCTCAAAACTCAATTCAAACACTCAAATTTTCATTTAGAGTTCCAAACTCCTTCAATGACCTTCAAAACACTTTAGTAATCTCAACTTAACCAAAAACAAACAATTACAAAAGTCTTCCCATTCAAGTAATCTCAAATCTTCAAGTTCACAAAGGGTTTCACCATGCTTGTGATCTCAACATAGCACAAAATGAGTTTTCCATCTTCTCAGACTTAGAAAAATCCACAACTGTCTTTTTCACCACTTAAGGATATTAACTTAACCAATTCAAATACCCATTAGGGTTTGTTCCCTCAACTATTTGTCATTCTTTTATAATCTGACCTATATACTAGTAGGTCTACAATATGATTGTTAGAAATTTTCTCACAAAATATTCACTAAAACCCAAGAAAAATCAGATAATTAGACACCCCTTATACTTGTTCAAAACCTATTACAAAATGGACATTAGGTCCTTTGGAGCACTTGATTCAAAAATGACCGTCTTAGCCTAGTTTAGGTCTAATTAGGCCTTCACACCAAATGGGGTTTATTGAATGTAATAAATCCACAATAAATTTCTCCTATACAACACTTGGAACATGTTAAATTAGTCTTGTACATGCTTAGAAAAATTCCAAAAGTCTATTTACAAAGATATTTCTACAAACCCCTAGGCTTTACTTCCTTTGCTGCCCTATTTCTGGACTGAGACATAGTTTTCCAGTTAAAATTTTTAAACTTTCTCACCTTACGCTCAATATCTTAAACTAAAACCTTCATAACATGAAATTAAAACCACAAAGGAATGTTCTCACCAAAAACCAATAATTTTCATTAATAAATATAAGAGAAACACGTTTTTGAAGGCTCCCTATTACCCTAAATCAGGGTTTTGACAAACTACATAAAATCTGCAATATCTTTCACTATACTTCATAAAATTGTATGGAACAAATTGGAAATATAAGGTGATTGAATTTTCCAGCAATTAAAATTTTTATAATTGCATTCCTTCCTGTACAGGGCCGTACACATTAGAAAAAACAGTGATTTTTTGGAAATTCATGCAAGAAACAGTGATTTTCATTAATCAACTACTAAACTACAATCACCCACGAATACAAAAGTGATTTAAAAGAATTTTTAAAGGCAATACAACATGAATCATCACCTTCTAACTATTTTCCAATTACCTAAACCATCAATGACCTTTCACCTTCTCAAATTTTCCTCCTTTTTGCCTTTTTTGCAATTTTACATTTTTGAAAGACAACTTTTACATTTTACAAAAAATTAACATAATATTTGAACCTTTATGATCTAAACATATGTGAAGTGGCCCAAATGACCTTGTTACAAGGTAAAACATAAAATTTTGACTCAACCTCAAAATTTTCCTAATAGAGGCATGTATATGTCTTGGTGCTCCTGCACCACGATCCCTCACAGATTCCATGAAACTCGCCCATATTTAGCTAATTTTGATACTCAAGTGATATTATAGAGAACCAAATGATTTCAAGCATACAAAATGAGGTCAATTACAAAAAAAACCACCTAAAGTGCTGATATCATCATCAAATCTTAGAGGTGAAGTGAACAAAAATTGAAAGGGACCTATCCCTTAAGGGGAAAATGTTGAACAAGACAACTGAGAGGGGGGGTGAATCAATTGTCATAGAATTAAACCTTAATTCATTCATCGTAACTAATCCTTAACACTGCTTAAATGATTAAACATTAAATACTAGTGCAGGAATTGAAAAACCATCACACAAACACAATAACACCAGATTTACGTGGAAAACCCAATAAGGGAAAAACCATAGTGAGGATTAAATCACACTATAGAGAATATCAAAAACTGATTACAAGAGGCTCACTTCCAAAACAAGGACTCACTATCCAGATCAGGACTCATTGTCCAACAGGGTTAACAACCTAGAGGCCTCATTGTTATAGAGATATAAAGAAGATAGAAGAGATACATTACAAAGAGAAGACAATCTCAATGCAATAGAGAAATCCATCACAATTTTCTCAACCACTTGCATACATGCATGAATGATAGAGTACACCTTCTACTCACTACATCCAGAAACTTAGTATTTAGGATTTGCACTAATTTTCCACACTCACATCACACACACTCACTGATTCACATCAATATCACATCTATCTACTCTATTCCTTTGTACTTATCTCTCTTTCCTCTTTCTATTCTATATTTCACCACTAACTCATCCTATATTTATACCATGTTCAACTTTGAAACATATCCAAAGTCGACCATCCAAATTCAAATTCAAATTAGGTTGGCACCAAAACATCCTAGGGTGGAATTAGAATGAGGGCAATTGAAACACATGCTTCATAAGGACCCAAATAGATCCAACATGCTTCATCAACTTTGAAGGTAGTGTTTAACACAAGGTTGGCCAAACCAATGTAAAACACATAGAAAAATTAAGCACAAACCTTCCATATACCAAAATTATCTTCAATATAATCAAAACAACTCAACTCTAGAACCGAAAGTCATAAGACTTTAACCAAGAGGAATTTGGACCAACAATATTTCTCTCGGACCTCAACTAGAAACACATAAAACCATAGTTTACAACTGGTGAACATAACTCGCACTGTACAATGAATCAATAGACAAAAATTTGGATGTAGCGGCTTCCAACAACCATGAACAACATATTTGAACCACACAAACATAGGAGCAAATCCCAGAGCAAAAACCAAAGCGACCACTAAACACCTACAACATATCTTCATTACAATTTTCTCAATATCCTTGATATATACAACCAATAACCTATATCCATGACACTAATGACACCAATAGTTAGTTGATATCCAATTGAACACTTGACATCAATGAAAACACCTTCATTCTTTCCATTCTTGCAAAAATCTCCCCCTTTGTCATTGATGGCAACACATGACGTGAAAAACCATCAAAGACACCACACTAGCTCTGAATACACTTCTCAAGATTTTTCTTTCTATTTCTTTCCTTGGTAGATAGTCTTTTTATATTCTTCTTTTTGTTTCATGCTTCATCTCATTTTTCACATGCTTCCTCTCCCCCTTTGACATAAATGACAAAGGAAAGATATTTTACATTGATTTCCCTTTTGACATAAAAAATAGAATACTCTTAATGACAACACCTGACAATACCTACTCCCCCTGAGAGGTAGCCACCAAAAAATTAGTCTAGAAGAAAGATAGATTCATAGATCCACCAAATTGATGCATATCCATATGTATATTAGTTCAAGAAAGGAGGGTCAATGACCCCTAACTTCTCTTGGAGATACTCAAAAGTATCTTTAGGAAGAGCCTTCGTAAATATATCAACAATCTGATATGTCGTTGGAACATACTCAAGCTTTACTTCATTTTCCATGACCTTCTCTCTCAAGAAATGATACTTGATAGATATATGATTCATCCTTGAGTGCATCAAATGATTCTTTGAAATGTTAATTTCACTTGTATTATCACAAAAGATAGAAATAGTATCGTCATACACCACTACGATATCTTTCAATGTCTATTTCATCCATACAACTTGTGTACAACAAGATACAAAAACAATATATTTAGCTTCAACAATAGACAAGGAGACTAAATCTTTCTTTTTACTAAACCATGCCACCAATCTACAACCAAGAAAGAATGCACCACCACTTGTACTCTTTCTGTCATCTACACATCTAGCCCAATTTGCATCCGTATAGGCACTTAGAGTAAAATCAGTATCTCTAGGATACCATAATCCATAATCCATAATCTAGAGTGCCATTCAAATATATGAATATTATTTTAACAGTAGCAACAGGTGTTTCCTTAGGATCTTCTTGAAATATAGCCACAAGACAAACATCATGCATAATATCTAGTCTAGTAAAAGTCAAATACAATAGTCCACCAACCATTGATCTATACTTGCTTTGATCAGCCTTAGGTGAATCATCATCTTTACCCAGTTTGCAACCAACCACCATAGGAGTACACACCAGTTTGGAACCATCCATCCCAAAATTCTTCAAAATCTCTTTTGCATACTTAGTTTGTGAAATAAAAATTCCTTTCTTTGTTTGAATAATCTATAGCCCAAGAAAGAAATTTATCTTTCCAAACATAGACATTTCAAATTCTTTTTGCATCTCTTCCATAAACATCTTGTACATATTTTCATTTCCTCCAAAAATAATGTCATCAACATATACATCTACAATCAAGATTTTGTCATTTTCAATCTTAAAATATAGATTACTATCTACCATACCTTTGTTGAAACCTTGCATAATCAAATACATGTCTAACCTTGCATACCAAGCTCTAGGAGCTTGCTTCAATCCATATAAGGCTTTCTTCAATCTTCAGACCATATCAAGTTGATCTAACAACTGAAATCCTTCTGGTTGTTCCATGTAGACCTCTTCTTCTATCTCACCATTCAAAAATGATGACTTGTAATCCATCTGATAGACCTTGAAGTCTTTATGAGCAACAAATGCTACAAACATCCTTATAGCTTCCATTCTTGCTATTGGATCAAAAGTTTCCTGCAAATCTATGCCTTCTACTTGTGAGTAACCTTTACACACAAGCCTTTCTTTGTTTCTAACCACTTCTCCATTCTCATTCAACTTATTTATGAATACCCACTTCGATCCAATAATGTTTTTATCTGCCGGTATTGGGACCAATTCCCAAGTTTGATTCTTCTCAATCTGCATAAGTTCTTCTTTCATGGCTTCCATCCAGTGTTCATCTTTACATGCTTCACTTACAATCTTCTATTCAATCTCAGAAAATAAACATAGGTTTACTTCAGTAGCAACTCTACTTCTAGTTAATACTCCTTTAGTCTTACTCCAACAATTTGACTTTCTGAATGATTCTTCTACACATATCTAGGTGTCTTAGCTGACACCATCCGAGCATCTTCTTCTCTTTCATTGTGTTCATTCTACTTCTCTTGCTCATCCTTTTCCTTTTCTTCCACAATCTCTTCTATTCTTACACAATTAGGTTCATTAGATACATATCCATCAATGTCAATTGAATTCTTCATTTTTTCATCAACCTTGACATTTGCACTTTCTACAATCTTTCTCAGTCTTTTGTTGAAACATCTGTAGGATTTGCTTACAATAGAATATCCAAGAAAAATGCCTTCATCACTTCTTGCATCAAACTTACCTAAGGTTTCTCCATGTCTTTTGATATAACATTTGCTTTTGAATACTTTGAAATATTTGACAGTAGGAATTCTTCCATTCTATAGCTTATAGGAGGTCTTTGTACTATTTGCTCTTGCTTGAACTTGATTGAATACATAAAAATTGGTATGAATAGCTTCTCTCTAGTAAACTTCCAATAAACCAACCTCAATAATCATTGATCTAGCAGCCTCTTGAACTGTTCTATTTTTACTTTCAACAACTCCATTCTGTTGAGGAGTTCTCGGAGCAGATAAGTGTCTTCTTATTACATGCAATTCACAAAACATATTAAACTCATGGGAGGTGAATTCTATACCTTTTTCAGACCTTAAACATTTTATTCTCAAATTCACTTCATTTTCAACCATAGCTTTGAATGTCTTGAATCTATCTAATGCATTTTATTTCTCTATAAGAAATGTAATCCATGTATATCTAGAATAATCATCAATCAAAAGAATAAAGTACCTTTCACGTCGTAGACTTCTCACTCTTGTAGGACCACAAAGATCTGTATGAGTTAAATCTAGTAGTCTAGTAGTAGATTTTTCCTTTGATTTATAATGACTTCTTGCTTGCTTTCCAAACTGAAAATTCTTGCAAATAGCATTAATAGGCTTTGTAATCCTTGGTAAATCTATCATGGCCTAAATTGCATTAATCCTTTCCAAGTTATCAAAATTCATGTGACACATTCTCCTATTCCATAGCCAACTATTATTAATCTGAGTCATAAAGCATTGTCCATCAACACCCTTAAGTTGATAGATATTTCCTTCAAATTTATTTCTTGTAGCAATCAATGTTTTGGATCCTTTCGGTATTTCACATCTCTCATCCTTAAACATAAGATCATATCCATTACTACATATCTGTACAAAAATCAAAATATTATTCCTTAAACCCTTAACATAGTAGACATCATTAGTATTATGCTTGCCATCAAAACTTACTAAACCTATCCCACAATTTTTAGCACCAATATCATCTCCAAACATAACTAAGCCTCAATCATATTTTTCAAGTTTAGAAAACTTACTTTTGTCACTAGTCATGTGATGTGAACAACCACTGTCAACAACCTAGTAGTTCTTTTCTTGTTTAGCATGTAGCACAGAGATAACAGTACCTTCATTTTTCTCCTTTTCTAGAGGGAATTCCTTCACCTATTTTTTAGAATTAGCAAAATTAGGTCCATACTTTATAGCCAAGAACAAGCATTCATTATCATTAGGATCTTCATAATCAAAATATTCATTAGATATTCTAACATTCTCATTCACATAATATGTTATGTTAATCTTCTTTCCTTTCTTTTCTTTCTCATATCTTTGTTTATTCCTCTTAGCTCTTTCTAGACACTTTGCAGCATATTGACCTATTTCTCCACAACTAAAGCATTTAAAGGGTAACTTACATTCATAATTATTAGATCCTTTCCTCCTCCTCACAAAGTTAGCTTCTATCTCATCAAATTTTTCTTCATTTGGATCTTCAAATTTTGTAGCCTTAAAAGTAGTTTTTGATTTGCATCAATTCCTCAGATTCAACTTCCTCATCTCATAAGATGTGAAAAATCCCAACAACAGATCTTTAGTGTAGGTCTTATAATCTATACTTTGTTCAATAGCACACACCTTTTCACTGTAAGCATCAGGGAGAGTTCTAAGAATCTTCTTTACAATCCTGGTTTCATCTATAGTAGCACCAAGTCCTCACATTCCAACCACTATCTCATCCAATCTCTATACATAAGCTTTAACATTCACATCTTTAGACATGTGTAGAAGCTCAAACTGTGTTTCCAAATTATGCAATTTTTCCTCTTTAACTCTTTCATCACCTTCATGTGCCCTTTCCAAAGCATCCTAGACTTCCTTAGCAGTCTTTAGATTTTGAACCTTAGTCAACTTAGAATGTACCAGACTGTTCTTCATTCACATCTTTAGACATGTGTAGAAGCTCAAACTGTGTTTCCAAATTATGCAATTTTTCCTCTTTAACTCTTTCATCACCTTCATGTGCCCTTTCCAAAGCATCCTAGACTTCCTTAGCAATCTTTAGATTTTGAACCTTAATCAACTCAGAATGTACCAAACTGTTCTTCAAAATGTACTTTGCCTTATTGTTTGCTTCATGTGCTTTGATATCATCAACCGTATTCAAACCATTAGCAAGAGGAGTGTAAGGATTCTTGTAAGCTTTCTCTACATCATATCCATAAAACTCTAGATATTCTTCCATCAATATTTTCCAAATAGCATAATTAGTTCCATTGAACCTTAGATAATCATAAGTTATTTTGCTAGCCATCCAAGACCTTCCTCAAGTGGTTAATATCTTCACCAATAAACTAAGCTCTGATACTAATTGTTGAACAAGACAACTGAGAGGGGAGGTGAATCAGTTGTCACAAATTTAAACCTTCATTCACTGGAACTAATCCTTAACATTGCTTAAATGATTAAACATTAAATACTAGTGCAAAAGCAGAAAACCATCACACAAACACAATGACACTAGATTTATGTGGAAAACCCAATAAGGGAAAAACCATGGTGAAGATTAACTTACACTATAGAGAATATCAAAAATTGATTACAAGAGGCTTATTTCCCTAGAAATAAGGCTCACTACCAAAACAAGGACTCACTATTCTGATTAGGACTCACTGTCCAACAAGGCTAATGACCCAGAGGGGTCACTATCACAAAGATACAAAGAAGATAGAAGAGATATGTTACAAAGAGAAGAAAATATCAATGCAACAGAGAAATACACCACAATTTTTTCAACCACTTGTAAAGATGCATGAATGATAGAGTACACCTTCTGCTCACTGCATCCAAAAACTTAGCATTTAGGCTTCGCATTGATCTACCACACTCACATCACACACACCCACTGATTCACATCAATATTGCATCTATCTACTCTATTCCTTTGCACTTATCTCTCTTTCCTCTTTCTATGCTATATTTCACCACTAACTCATCCTATATTTATATCATCTTCAACTTTGAAACATATCCAAAGTTGGCCATCCAAATTCAAATTGGAATTAGGTCGGCACCAAAACATCCTAGGGTGGAATTAGAATGAGGGTGACCAAAACACATGCTTCATAAGGAACCAAATAGATCCAACACACTTCATCAACTTCGAAGATAGTGTTTAACACAAGGTCAACCAAACCAGTGTAAAACACATAGAACAATTAAGCATGAACCTTCCAAATACCAAAATTATCTTCAATACAATCAAAACAACTCAACTCTAGAACCACAAGTCATAAGATTTTAACAAAGAGAAATCTAGACCAACAATACTTCTCTCGAATATCAACCAGAAACACAAAAAACCACAATTTACAATTGGTGAACATAACTTGCACTATACAATGAATCAATAGCCAAAAATCTAGATATAGTAGCTTCCAACAACCATGACCAACACATATGAACCACACAAACATAGGAGAAAATCCCAGAGAAAAACCCGGAGCAACCACTGAACACTTGCAACATATCTTCATTACAATTTTCTCAATATCCTCAACATATATAGTCAATAACCTGTAACCATGACACTAATGACAACAACAATCAATTGATAACCAATTGACCAGTTGAAATCAATGACAACACCTTCATTCTTTCAATTCTTGCAACATAAAATGCATAACCTAAAGAAAAATGAAGGAAAAAGAAAGCAAAGATGGTCCCCGCCTCTGATGGGGTGTGTGTGCGAAAATAGCACAAAAAATGGTGACTTTGCTGGGGAAATGCTCCAGAATATTTCAATGACAAACTGGAATCAGGAATCTAGAATCTCTGGTTTAGATCCTCACACTAGGTCAACCACAAACTAAACACTCAAAACCACTGGAAGAGCTAACCCATCACATACTAAAATCCAAGTGTGTGAAGATGTATTAATATCCCTCCTTAAGCTACTATAGAAACCAAGTTCAGTCAAGTTAAGCTACATAAATGATTCTAACTCCAAAATCAACCTAGATAGAGCCTTGCTGCGAGTCAGGCATCCATAGCCCCGATGAGGTTATAATTATGATTCTCCCAAACATAGCTCTACTGCCAACTAGGTGTCCATAGCCTCGGTAGAGATATTCAAATCCTCCTAAAAATTTGAATTTTATTTTAATTTTCAATATTTCTCTTTTTCTTATTTTTTCTTTTCACTTATTTTCATTTTAAACCTTTGAACATTGAATCTCACAGTCAGGGCTGAGAATCACAATGGCGCTCAAGAAAAAATCTAAGGTTTTTCACTTAACAAGACCTTACAAGGGACCTACAATGACCACAAGATTCTTAGGATGTGTATAAGGTGTAAAATTTCAGCATATTATAGAACTAACTCAGTCCAATGACTTATCCTCTCTATACGTTCAGACCATCTGACACTAAGTGGATAACTTTCACCATCCATTCTAGAAAAAATGTTAGGAGTTTCTCAAGGAAACACTTAAGACAATCCCAAATAGAACACATGAAGGTCATGATTATGCATGCAAACACTCCCACAAGGGAAACTTGGGAGAACCCTAAAACCAAACCTACACTAACCAAAGAAAAAGCAAAGAAAACCAAAACAAAATAAAACCCAAGCAAACCTAACCTAAAGAAAACAAAACACCTAAACTAGCTATGTACAAGGCTAAGCTAAAATAGCTCAAGCAACAAAGTAATGCTTCAAATATTTCCCATTGATTAACAATGGGACATCCTCTCCAGTGAGAGTCTTTAAGCGAAAAATATTATCTCCCAAAATCTTAGCAATCTGAAAGGGGCCAAGCCAAAGCTTTTCAAATTTCCTATCTTCCCCATTCTTCTCATGGGCTTTGTCCCAATACAAGGCCAAATCAAAAATCTTGAAAGATTTAACTATAGCTTAGCAATCAAACCAACATTTAACTATGCCTTGATGTTTAGCAAAGTTTTCAAGGGATTCATCTCTCCTTTCTTCCAACTGAAGAAGTTTAGCTAGATGAGCCTCAAGATTCTTCGCCTCTTCATAATATTCATTCATGAAATGCAAGGTGGGAATTCTTAGCTGAATGGGAAAGACATGTTCTAGACCATAGACTAAGTGAAATGGGGAAGTCCCTAAGGTAACCTTCTGAGGTGTGCGATCTTCCCAAAGAGAAAATCTTAGGTAGGTATGCGAATCCTTCGGGTTCTTATCAATCAACTTACTAATGACTATCAACAATTTTTTATTTGTAGACTCAGCTAGACCATTACCCTAGGGATAGTAATTTGAAATAAATTTGAGAATAACCCCATGATAAAAAGACCATCTAGAAAATTTCAATGATGCAAAAGTAGAACCATTATCACATACTAGAGAAAGGGACATTCAAAACAATTAATAATACCTACTTCAAGAAAATTAATTACCACTTCTACTATACACTGTCTACTAGCAATGGATTTTGTCTAGCTGGTACATTAATCAGTAGCGGTTAAAATGTACCTATTTCCCATAGAAGATGGTGGATTGATTGGACCGATGAAGTCTAGTCTCCACTGTGTGAATGGTCTTACCTCAACTAGAGGTTGCAATGGAATAATAACTTGTTTATCCTTAGTGGCATTGGTTTGACAAATGTGGCATGATATGACATGGTTATGAGTACCCTTAAACAAGGTGGGCCAGTAATACCATGCTTGTAGGATGTGATTTGTAGTAGAAGGACCAAACCCATGACCTTTCCCAAACTTATCATGGAACTTAGACATTACATGGGCTACTTCTTCTTTCCCAAGACAACAAAGATAAACACCTTCATGGTTTTTCTTATACAATATAGCTCCTTTTAGCATATAGCTAGCACACTTCAATCGCAAGACTCTTCACTACACCCTGTTTAGATGTGATAGAAATTTTTGATTAAACAAGTAATACACAACATCATCATACCATTCATCTGGTGAAACATCTTCAAGGTGATAATGTTGTGTTGTAATATTAGGACCTATTTCAGCTATTGTTCTGGTTAGTTCTTGACCTCTTACCAACTTCATGGGCTATATTTCTATATCATAGTCCTATAGAATTGTTACCCACTTGGACCTTCTTTCACCCAGCTCATTTTGCATCAGCAAAAGCTTGACTCTTAGATCAAGAACAATTGCAAACACCTTATTTCTCAAGATATAATACTCGAGTTTCTTCACACCACAGACTAGTGCATAGTCCTGCTTCTCAACATTTGGGTATTTCAACTCTGCATCCCTCAATGGGGCACCCATAAATTCAATAGGATGTTCATCCCCTTAATCTAGTTTCTACATTAGCATGCTAGCATAAGAATGTTCTAAGGCAAGCGAGTATATGTAAAATGGCTTAGAGTAATATAGACTTACCAAAATAGGAGCCTCAACTATTTCTCTCTTTATTTATTTGAATGCTTGCTTTTCCTCAGGAGTCCATTCTACCTTGGCATCTTGTTTTAACATTGCATTTAGAGGTTTGACAATTTCAGCAAAGCCAGTAATGAACTTTCTGACAAAATTGATCTTATCAAAAAAGGACTTCATTTCTTTCTTACTGGCTAGAGGTTGAATTTTCAAGATAGCTTGGATACACTCAAGGTCAATAGATATGCTATTTTCTGAGATAATGTGACCCAACAACTTGCCTTCTGTCACTCCAAAGATGCACTTCTTTGGATTCAAGGAGATGCCAAACTCTCTACACTTCTAAAATACCTTACAAAAATCTAAAATATGGTCTCATCTTTTCTTGGAAAAGATAGTCAAATCATCCATATAAATAATGATGCACTTACCAATCAAGTCCTTAAAGGTGATATCCATAGCTCGTTGGAAGGTAGCTCCAACATTAATTAATCTAAATGGCATTCTACTATATGCAAAGGTTCCCCACTTCATTTTGAAGGTTGTCTTATGTCTATCCTCATACTGAAACATTACTTGATTGTAGCTTGAGTATCCATCAAGGAAATACATCATTTGAGAGCCATTTATGATCTGCAACACTTCATCTAATGATGGATTTGGATAATTTTCTTTCTTAGATGCACGGTTCAAATTCCTAAAACCTACACACAGTCTGATTTCCCCATTATTTTTATGTATTGGGACTGGATTTTCTACCCAAGTAGAATGTCTAACAAGAAAGATAATACAAGTAGATAGACATTTCATTACCTCTTTCTGACTAACAGGTTCAAGTAATGCATTTATTGGCCTTTTTCTCTACTAGAATGACTTTGCATCTGGCTAAAGAGGAATAGTATGCGTGATGATTGATGTATCATATGTCTTAAGGTCTTCATGATTCCATGCTATGATATCTTATATTGGTGCAATGCATTAACTATTCCCTCCTTCTCTTCAAGGGTATAGAATTTTCATAAATGTTCTTTACCTCTTCTATAGTACCCATGTTGTGAGTATCACACTAATCATTTGCTGAATCTTTTCAGGCCTGTTGATCTTGATCCCTTATACTATAAAAATCAAAGATTCTCTCCAATTGCGCCATACCTCTAGGGATTGTGTTGGTGTTTAGATTAATCAATCCTTCCATGTCCAATTCTACTTCTCTTGGTTCTACTTCATTTATAATCTATGAAGCAAAAAAACTAAACTAGTAATGAAATCTAGAATATGTTTATCATCCTCAAATACCTAGAAATTGGTCACATTGTATGGTACTAATGGGATTGGAGTGAGCTCAACTGTGAATCTCTTTAGACTTAATAAAGACAAAGGCTCTAAAGTACTTCCAGCTTGATCCAAAGCATCAACAGTCTAATTTTTACTTTGAGGAATCAACTAAATGCTGAAGGCATCAAATCCTTCTATTAAATCCCATACCCTATGCCTATAATTTGTCATTTTTCTATCATGAAATGAGTATTTCCTACTGACTTGCTTAATTTTTAGCTCTGAATCCCCAAAAACTTGTAGAGCTTTAACTTTCTTTCTAAAATCCATTAATAATCCATGTACCAAAGCTTCATTTTCTACTGTGTTATTTGTACAATGGAATTGTAATCTACGTGCTAAAAAAAATGTCTTACCAGTTGGACTAATCAACTCAAAAATGACACTAGCTCCTTGCCTTGAATTGGAACCATCGAATCACAAAGTCCAAAACTTGGTGAGATGTGTACCTTTTGAATTTACTACATGTACATCACTCTTTGACAAAGTATCTTTTGCCCTATCCGACTATTCAACATATGGTTTAATTTGGATTTCTTGATTATTAGCATTGACTACAACTGGATTAATTTGCCTCTTGATTTGGTTAGTAGCTGTTTAGCACAGAGAACATTAAAACTTTGAGTGTGATGCAACATGAACTCTACACCATCTACGCAAAAATAATTCATTGAAGTTCATCCTTCCTCCAAGATCAACTTGATCTTCAACACATTTATGGGTAAATTCTTGGAAACGTTCAAGAAGGCTGATCTTTCCATCATCTTATTCATCTTCATTATCAAATTCAACTACTACCTTTGTGTTTTTGTGGTGTTGAGTTAAGTCCTTTAGTGCATCCTATAACATCAAGACTTCCTCCATTTCTTTTGTTTCCTCCATAGTTTCAACAGGAACATAATTTCCAATGTTAGCTTCAAAAAGAAACACCTCATTAGTTTTATTCTAATATTCAATGATCATATACTTTAGCCTAGGCTCACATTCAATTTTGATCTAATTGGGAAATCCCTTCCACGGGAGCCATATATGTGAATTTTTAGTATAAATGTATCCATTGAGTGCCCTGGTAAAATATTTTCCTAAAATCATCTCATAAGTATCAGGAATATCTGCCACCTAAATATTAATTATCTGCTACACCCTTGGATTTGATGTAACCTACATTGGAATCATATTTAGCTCCCCAACTACACTCACATCTATGTTATCCAATTGAGTAACCTTTCATTTAGAGGAGCAAGAGTAATGCCTAATGCCTTACATACTGAAAATGGCATAACATTCGTAGAGGCCCCAAAGTCTAATAGATAATTGCGCAAGTTTTTACCAAATAAGCGAATAGTAAGCAAAAAGGGAAGAGTTTCAAGCTTTCCTTGAAATAGACTTATCTGGGTATTTGCTTGAACCTCTTGTGCTTTATCCTTTTCCTTACTCTTATCCCTAGTTTGTACTTGAGTTCGATCCTTAGTTGGTTGCTTAGGCTGATCTTTAGATGATTGTTGATTATGAGTTTTTCCCCCTACTTCTGTGATCATAGGTTCACTTACAAGAGTACTAAAAGTAACCTTCTTTACAACAAGAAATTGTGAAGACTTGGAAGGCATAACATCATTTAAAGATAAAAAAAAAAACACTCGTAATTGTAGGAACTCTTAATAACTCAACAGAAAGACTGAATTTTACCTTTTTGAATTCTTTAGCAACATATTGACCCATTTGTTCCACACTAATTTTAGGCTGATCATTCTTGACTTGGTCTACTTGCTTTCCTTTGTTAATATCAATCTGTCCTCCCTTAGTTAAATTAGATTATCCTCCTTTTGAAAAATACTATGTTGGCACCTTTGGATAGGGAGGATTATTGCTTACATTGGGATTAGGAGGTGTAGTGAAATTATTTGGTAGGATGGAAGTAGTGAAAGGACCTCTAGCCTATCTATTTCATAAATCATAAGGTCTAGTGCATTGGTGAAATATCTACAACTCCTCCACTCCCGAATCTTCTTCATCTAGGGGACCATTGTCAACAACATCACCATTCTCAAATAACTGAGATATAGATTCCTCATTACAAACATCTTTTGATTTGACATTAAGTTTAGCATATTTTTCTTTAGGATGATTCTCTCCTTCCTTAGGAAAAGGAGCATGGTTTAGCACCAAGACTGAATCATATGAATCCAAAGGCACAATTTCACATCCACCTAAACCATCATTACCAATAGCTTGTTGGACCTCCATCTAGAAAATTGTAGTAGTAGCCTAGAATTCTAGACAATCTAATTCAAAATGCTTGTTTGTTTGATGGATTCTACACCATCCTAACAATGTAGGCTCAGCTAGGTAGATTCCACTTGTTGACTTTTCTATATTGTTGGGTGGATCAAGTGGTGTTGGAACTCCTCCATTATTCTACCTTGTATTCCAGGTTCTATTTTATCTTGGAGGCTCTCCTTTCAAAATTTTGTCCTGATCCTTTTCCTCTTTCAAAACCTTGTCCAAAATATCGATTGTCTCAATTGTAATTAGCTTGGATACTCTTTTGTGAAGCATGCAGTTGATTATTTTGGTTCCTTAGGTAAGTAACCTTTGTTGATAACTTCTTTACCTGCTCAACCAACTCATCTAACTTCTCTTTTTTGAAGAGTTTTGTAGATAAATAGGATGTGTTCCAGAATTCTATTAATAGGAAGGCACCTCAGAATTTTGCAAATATGATTGGATTTTGGCCTATTGAGAATATGTTGACTGTTTGGAATTCTATAGATAACTAGGGATTGGTTGAGCTTGATTCAATGGTGAAACCATATATGGGACCAATGGCAACTGAGGGATTTGATTCATTAAGGGTGTTTGATTGGCTAAAGCTTGGTTCAACCCTTGAATCTTCCTTGGATTAGTAGTAGGTCCTAATGAAGGCAAGGGTCAAGATCGATGATGCCCTAAGTCAGTACTAGCCTTTAATGCCTCTGCATATACACCTATTAGGTCCGTTGGAGGTTGATGCATTCTTTTAACTAATGAAGAAGTGAGATTATCTAAAGAAGAATAAGAAATAGCTCTAGCAGCAACATCATCAAAATTTTATGGAGGTTACAATCAAGTGTATACCCTATGAAACCTATTATTAAAGGAACCTATAGGCTCATTGATTTCCATCCTAACTAACATGAATTTATGAGACAAATCAATGGGACTAATAGGGATTTTAATTTTTTTCAATAAAGAATTTTCCATTTGACCCGAATTAGTAATTGAATTAGTAGGTAAATGAATGTAGCATTAAAACGTTTCCTCACCCAACGAGTATGGAAAAATCCTGCAAGCCACATCTTCATGTTCAATCTATTTGTCAGTAAGAGCAATCTGGAAGATTCAAATGTGCTCTTCAGCTATCTTGTGAGAATCATTGGTATGGAACTTGGAGGATAAATTCTCAATATTTTTGGGCATCTCATGATAGTCATTGAAATTCAAGGGTGATGGGTTGTTAGCAAGAAAATCCATTGGTGGATGTGGAGGTGGTAATGATTGAGTTACAACAATTTGTGGTTGAGATACATCAATTTAAATAGAGGTGGAAGTTGAAAATAAAGGAATAGGCGATGTGGATGATGGAGAAGGTTGAGTAGGTGGCCAAATGGATGGTATAGATAATGAAGCTTCCCCTTTCTTGGTTCTTCTAACCTTGGTAGGGGTCTTTAACTCCTGAAACTCTCCCTTATTTGGTGTAGATATGATAACTTTATAAAATATTTCAAGGAAGAATGACCCAGGTAATGACCCAATTCGATCTAGCTTTGTTCAAGACATCCCTCCTTCTAGCATGAATTCTGTTGATGGTGTTTTTAGCACTGCAATAAAAAAGACATAATACAAGTATCCTATCTCTCTTGAAAGGTAAATTCTATTAGCAAGCCTCAAGAAACAACCCCAACATCTCTAATGTTAGGTCTTGACAATGCATAAACAACTCAGTGATGATGTGATTTGATGGTAATCACAAGGGAAATTTATGGTCAAACAAAAGACTAAAACTCTCAAGTCAATAATAGGGGTTTTGCAAGATATGAAAATGAAAATAAAGCCAACAATTTTCCCAGATCCATGGTTTGGAAATTATCCTTTCATTAAATGTAACAATTAAATGATGCTTTTAAACTCCTATTTTAACTTAGATTTCAAAGAAATATCCAAATATGAGGGTTTAGAGAGATTCCTAATCTAAATCCTAAGTGTAATCATGAAAACAACAGAGCATTCAGGGTGGACCAATCTTCAATAACCAATTCCTGCTTAACCAAGATAAAATCTATAGTATAATAGAAACAGTGTAATCTCTAAAGGTATAAAATATTTTTAGATTGTGAAGCATTTACACCCAAATGGCATGAAATGCATAAATATTCACAATCGAACTATTGCAATAAGAGTAGGCCTAGACTAACTTTACACAATAACTTACAATCAACAAGCCACCAAAAGTATGGACCAAAGATTCCTCAAACACCTCAAATACTTTATCATAAAAATGAAAGAAATAAAACTAATCTAAGCTAAATCTGAAAACTACTCACTTAAAGAAAATTTTAAAACATAGGAACCATGCACAGATGAAACAACACAAAAGAGAGCACCAAATCAATGTCTTCTCTTGTATTCACTTCACCAAAATCTTGCAACAATTTCAGGATCAATCTTTGCAATGAGGAGTGACCTCATATAGATAGTTTTACATCAACATGTTGGCCTAGACAAAAATAAAATAGGGCTTATAATTTAGGTCAGCCTAAACAAGTCGGCCTTGTACAATTTTAATGGACCATTTAAGTTTTACAATGAAATATCTAAAGTTGGCCTCAAATAATCTATTAAAATCAAATAAAAGGCCTTTTGAACTTTGTAGAACACCTTGTTGAGGTGGGCTTGGTCAGGGATTGGAATGAATTTCAATCTCAATTTAATTGATTTTACTTTATCTTCATATTTATCCAAGACCTTAATCCAATCTATCTTCATTTCCTAATATTTATCTAGAATTGAAATATACATTGCCGCATCTTCTAAATGATTTACCGTTATTGAACCATCTTCAACTTGAGAGAATACTTCTCTCCACCATTTCTTTAACAAATCAATCTTCAAATATTCCTTGCTAAGTTTCTTCCTTCCAGTTACAATCTCCAAGAACATGTAGTAATTCAAAATATCATCTAACTTATTTTGGATTTTTTGGGTCTTTTCCAAAACTTTATCCATGTTTCCTCAAGAATTTCAAGTACATAATTAATTTGAGCATGGATTTATCATTTATTTGCTTACAATCTAAAAGAAACTGCTTTACCTCATCTAGAATAGTTGAATTCTTTTCATGTACATGCAACACTTCTTCAATTAAAATAATCCCCTTTTCATAGATGGCATTAATCCACTGCTGAGTTATTTGTAGAGAGGCCTTCATCTTCTCTATTTCATTAACAAAATCCTTGGACAATAGATCTTCTGAAGTTGAAGTACCTACACTATCCTGAGTCTACAAAGGTTTAACAAGTTGTTGAATATTATTTTCCAATTCTTCAAGCCTCTATTGCAATTTCTTTTTTTCCTGTGTTTCCTTCCCTAATCTCTTCAGGATAGCAGCCAAAAAATCTTTCAACTCTTTAGCTTCTTGCTCCTTTGTGGTGGCCCCCAAATTGATTGTTTCCACTTTATAATCCAAAGAAGTAGCCTCACCTTTGTTCTTCTAAGCTATGGACATGGCAACGTGCAATATCATGTTATTGGCCTCATCTCTGGTCATTTTGGAAATGGTCCTAGCTTTCTTTTTCTCTTTGGTCTTCCCTAAACCTACTAGGAAGCTGCCCCAATCTAGAGTTATCTCTTCAACAACTACTGGTTTAGGCTTCAATCTCTCTTTTACCTAGTTAAGAGCAGTGGAATCCTCTAAATTAGTTTCATTATGATGACTATTTTGTCCTCAAAAGTCTTATGTGTTATGCATTTCAAAAAATTTCTCTTTATTGTGTCTTCTTCAAATTGTTGTTCTTTCTCCATTCTTAGTGATTTAGAAGGTACCTCTTCTATCCTTTTAGGTTCTTTCTCTTCTTCATTTCTTTCCCCAAAGACATTCTTCTCCAATTTATCTCCAAGGTTACTAATATTTCCATCTTTAAGAGTTTCCAACTCCTCTTGTTGTTGTTGTTGTTGTTGTCCTTTGAAGGAATCATCTATGTTTTTTGCTATCTCTCCCTCCTCTTTATCTGATTGCACATGCTGGTGAGGTGATTGGGGAGGAGTATTCTCTATAACATTCTTTTTCATAATTTCACCTTCATTAGATGGTGGCTCATTTATAGTTTCCCCTGGTTCTTCAACCACTTGCTCAATATTTTCCACATTAGAAGGGGAGACCCTAGGCTTAGGAGAATTATTCCTAGCATACACTTGGGTCTTGTCCCCAGAACTCTCTATCTCAATTTATTTTGCTTGGGTTTCACCTTCTTCACTATCATTGGTTTTCTTTGATTTCTTTCAAGGTGAACCCTTATTTCCTCCTTTAACAAGCCCTCTTTTCTTTGAAGGCTGAGCCTCTATGGTTTCTTTAGTAAGCTCCTTTGTAGGCTTCCTTCTTTTGGGAATTTATTGCCTCTTGATTTCATCACCTTTGGCCATTGCTTTGGTTTGACCCATAGTTCTTCTTTTGATAATAAGAGGTTGTTCATCACAATCTTCCTCTTCTTGAGTAGCAGGTGTATCTTCCTTTTCCTTTACAAAATCACCCTCAAAAGATTGAGGCTCTAGGTCTCCCATCAAATCATAGGTAGGATTGATTCCTGCTGCTTCCATTTCAAATATTTTTTGTTTCATCCATTTCTTTGAGTATCTAATCACTGGGGCATTGATCTGTTCTAGCTCCACTACTTCATCTTCAACCTAGTCAATTGAACGAATAGGTTTATTCTAATATTGTGCATAATCATGGTACTAGATTACATCTTCTTCATCTTCGATTTGATCTAGAGCTTGGAACACTCCATAGAGCCTTATCATTTTTAATGGAAGCCTAGAATGCTTTCTCTGTATCACCTCAAACTCATCCCTGTAGTTCGCTCAATAGTCTTCTATATTGTATCTGCATGCCTGTACTCTCCATTGGCTATTTTTTGTGGTACTCCATAAGGATCAAAATTGTCTCGTGTTGAGTGAAAATTCAAATGAAGATGAGCCATTTCTATTTCTGAATGGTGAGCACTCTGAATGGATGGAAAAGTCTCTAAACCACCAATCCTCTATGGAAACTCTCCACCAACTCCTATTTTTTGCATTGCTTTTAAAATTGCATCAAATGTTGCTAGCTGCCTTATCAACTCAAGCAAGATCACCTTATTAGTCAGATACCTTGGAAGCCTATAAGACACCTTGGAACTGCCATGAACTCTAATATAAGTGAACTTGGGAAATTGAATAAACCAATATCCATACTTCTAAATTAATTCCATGGCCTCATCATAAATTCTCATAGGAAAAGTATCTTGCAAGGTTCTAGTAATGTACATTGTAAAAGCATTAACCCTCCTATAATTGGAAGTATTCAAATGTAACTAAGGGTATACATCATACACTCTATCTTGGCCAATTGTGCCCTTACAACTCAATCCTTTATATCTATAACTCCTTGCAAGCATATACACCACATAGGAAGTCATAGTGAATATTTTTGTATCTTGCACCTTCCTCAACTGTCTATCCAAGTTGTCATTGATCATGCCTTCCCAATGATAATTGATTCCTTTCTCAATTTGAGCCATGACATAAAAAATATAGTCCTCAAACACTAAATCCTTCTCCAATCCAATTCCTTTGTTGTGAAGAGTAATCATATCATTATATTCTAGCTTGAAATCACTCATGTGCAACTACTTAGGCAACTTAGAATAGTGGGATTTGGTCTTATCAATCAAGTTAGAATTTATCATCCCCAATGCCTCATCCTGATCATCATCATAGAATTGCTTTGCTATTTGCAAGTTTACCTTCACCAACTTCTAATGTGAACCAATGTTGAATGCCTCTACTATTGATTCCTCTATCAAGTTGGCTATCACCCTACCTTGTGGACCAAGAATCACCCTTTTGTCTAAATCATAATGCTTTGCACACTCAATAATTAGTTTTGTGCATTACACTAAGGGTGGAAATCCACCAGCTTGTGTTAATCCTGTATTCACCAACCTTTGAGCCAAAGGAGTGGGAGCATTGTAATACATCCTTTGCTTGAAATCTTCATAATCCACATCCCCCATGTTCGTGTCTCCTACTTTAGCCCAATGAGAGATGATCTTGGACTATGGAAGTCTACCCTTGAAGTCATACCTCATCTTTTCAACTCTGGTGGTTGGATCCTCCTTGACTGGTTTGGTAGATTTCCTTTTAGAACTCTTATCCTTGCTATATTTTGCCTGGATTTTGTTAGAAAACATACCATAATCACTAAAATGCAAAGAAAAGACTAACTATTACATCATTTCCTCATCAATTTTAACATCATAGCTTATTTTCAATATGTTACTAGTCATAACTCATCACTAAAACCCATAAAATCAAGTTATAAGTCCTTAAGATCAAGTTTTAAACACACTTCAGGTGTTTAAGAACCTCAGGGATTTTGGCCTCTGGTAGATTTCAGGGAATCTAGAACCTCAAGGATTTCACAAATGTGGTAATGAATTAGCCAAAAGACTAATGAATAAAATACAATCCTTCTCCTTTTGACGAAAATCCATTTGAAAACTTAAGATTTAATCCTTATCATGCAATTCATACATCCATCACATCACATTACTTAATACAACAAAAATGACAAAATCTCGGGGAATCCAAGTAAGGACGAAATCCGTTAAACTCAAGTTTTTTGGGTAATTTGGAGCAAGGAGAATTCAACAAAGTTCACTATTTGAGATTTTTGTGGATCAAAGAATTTCACGAAACACAACTCACTGGGTATTCCTAATGCAAGTGGATATAGCAAAGCATAAGTTTTAGGGTTATCCTAATTCATGCAAAATTTGTGAAAGATAAAATTGTGGGTAATCCGAGCATTAATGGACATGGCAAAAAGTTCACAAAAACAACTTGCAATTCCTTAGTTCACAAATAAACAACCATACCACAATCTTATCATCATATACCAAGGCTCAATTTTAAATTTCACAATCACAACAACAATTTAAATCAAGTGCAAACTGTAGTCCACAAACTTATCTATTGATCACTCAACATCACAACTATAATTTTCAATATAAAACAAACTAGGGTTTAATGTGAATGTATTCATCAACCATAAATCCATAAAACAATAGTAAAACTGATTATTATAGTTAAAAGATGCCCTAATTCATGCCATATAAACTCAAAATTAACGAAATGCATTATCAAAACAACGAAAGCACAAACCCTAGATCAAATGATATGCAAAATGATGCCCTAATATCAACCCATTATTTCAAATACACATAAAAAAGAAAATAAAATTAATTTTGAAACATGGATTGAAATTCAATCGGGACAACACTAATCATTCAAATGTCATGAGAAAATCATTCAAGGTCCAAATGCAAATGCAAATAAAACAAACTCAAGATCATAATTTTGAAGTTGAAGAAAAAATGCAACTTGGATTGCAATCATGAGAAAATAATAATTCAAATGAAAGTTAATTTCATAACTGAACCAAACAAGTAGGTTCAAATCCTTTCCTTGTAGCTCAAATACTGAAAATGAAGCGCAAAAGATGCACCAAGAAACCCTAACCAACAATCAATGAAATCCACAGACACAATATGCACAAATCCAAGTTTTTAGATCGCCAAAGCACTCAAAGGCTCTCCAAAATGCAAGTTCGAAGATGCCAAATATAAAAATGGTGCAAAAAAAGGGCTTAAATCGTACTACAAATCTACCCAAAAGGAGCATTAATGGCAACTTCATCGATTGCAGAGATCAATAAATGACTTGACAAGACGTTCGCCAAAGCTTGGGGAATCCATGAGATCAAAGATTTTGGGGAATCCACCACATGCAGGATTTCATGAAAATGATGACTTTGGGCAATTTGCCACATGCCGAATTTTGTGAAAAGGAACCATTTGGGAATTCCATCTCAGCAAAGAATTAGCGAAAAATAACTTCGAGGAATCTGAGTGTCTCTAGATTTAGCAAAAATAAAAACCTCGGGCATTCTGGTCCCTCATGGATTTTGCTAAACTCACCCATACTTAGCCAATTTTGATGCTCAAGTGATATTCTAGAGAACCAAATGATTTCAAGCATCCAAAATGAGGTCAATTGTTGCAAAAAATACCCACCCAAAGTGCTGATATGATCATCAAAGCTTAGAGATGAAGTGAACCAAAATTGAAAGGGACCTATCCCTTAAGGGGAAAAGGTAGAACTTAAAGCAAAATGAAAGAAAAAGAAAGCAAAGAGGGTCCCTGCCTTAGGTGGGGCGTGTGTGCAAAATGGCACAAAAAATGGTGACTCTACTGGGGAAATGCTCCAGAGCATTTCAATGACAAACTAGAATCATGAACCCAAAATCTCTAGTTGAGATCCTCACACCAAGTCAACCACAAACTAAAGACTCAAAATCACTGGATGAGCTAACCCATCACATACTAAAAATCCAAGTGTGTGTAGATGTATTAATTTCCCTCAAGCTACTACATAAACCAAGTTCAGTCAAGTTAAGCTATATAAATGATTCTTACTCCAAAAGCAACTTGGATAGAGCCTCGCTTCCAGTCAGGCGTCCATAGCCCTGACAAGGTTATCATTGTGATTCTCCCAAACATAGTTCTACTGCTAGCCAGGTGTCCATGGCCCCAATAGAGATATTCAGATTCTCCTTAAAAGTTGAATTTTCTTTTGATTTTCAATAGTTCTCTTTTTCTTTCTTTTCTAATTTTTTCTTTTCACTTATTTTTGTTTTCAACCTGTGAACACTGAAGCTCATACTCAAGGCTAAGAATCACAGTGGCGCTGAAGCATGAATCTAAGGTTTTTGACTTAATAGGACCTCAAAAGGGACCTACAACAACCTGCAAAAAATATGATTGAAGTTTCTCAAGGAAACACTTAAGACAATCTCAAAAATAACACATGAAGGTCATGATTGTGCATGCAAACACTCCCATAATGGAAACCAGGGAGAACCCAAAAACCACAAGAAAAATGAAAACCAAACCTACACTAACCAAAGAAAAAAGCAAAGAAAACCAAAAAAAAAGCAAACCCAAGCAAAACTAACCTACAGAAAGAAAAACCTAAACTAACTATGTACAAGGTTGAGCTAAAATAGCTCAAGCAAGGAAGTAATGCTTCAAATATTTCCCATTGACTGGCAATGGGACATCCTCTCCAGTGAGATTCTTTAAGCAAAGAGCATTATCTCCCAAAATCTTAGCAATCTGAAAGGGGCCAAGCCAAAGCTTGTCTTCCCCTTTCTTCTCATGGGCTTTGTCCTAGTACAAGACCAAATCAAAAATCCTAAATGATTTGACTTTAGCTTTACAATCAAACCAATGTTTAATTATTCCTTGATGTTTAGCAAATTTTTCAAGGGATTCATCTCTCCTTTCTTCCAACTAAATAAGTTTAGCTAGATGAGCCTCAAGAAGCTCCCCCTCTTCATAATATTCATTCATGAACGGCAAGGTGGGAATTCTCAACTAAATGGGAAAGACAGGTTCTAGACCATAGACTAAGTGAAATGGGGAAGTCCCTAAGGTAGCCTTCTGACATGTACGATCTTCCCAAAGAGAAAATATTAGCTAGGTATGCCAATCATTTAGGTTCTTATCAATCAGCTTACATATGACTTCCAACAAGTTTTTATTTGTAGAATCAGCTAGAACATTACCCTAGGGATAGTAATTTGAAGCAAATTTGAGAATAACCCCATGATCAAAAGCCCATCTAGAAAATTTCAATGATGCAAAAGCATAACCATTATCACATACTAGAGAAAAGGAACATCCAAAATGATTAAAATACCCGCTTCAAGAAAATTAATTACCACTTATGATATACACTATCTACAAGAAATAGCTTCATCCACCTAGTACAGTAATCAGTAGTAGTTAGAATGTACCTGTGTCCCATAGAAGATGGTGGATTGATTGGACCAATGAAGTCTAGTCCCCACTACGCGAATGGTCTTACCTCAACCACATGTTGCAATGGAATAACAACTTGTTTCTCCTTAGTGGCATTGGTTTGACAAATGTAGAATGATTTGACATGGTTATGAGTATCCTTAAACAAGGCAGGCTAGTAAGACCCTGCTCGTAGGATGGAGTTTATAGTAGAAGGATCAGACCCATGACCTATTCCAAACTTATTATGGAACTTAGACATTACATGGGCTACCTCTTCTTTCCCAAGACAATGATGATAAACAACTTCATGGTTCTTCTGGTTAGTGCTTGACCTCTTACCAAATTCATGGGTTGTATTTCTATATCATATTCCTATAGCATTGTTACCCACTTGGACCTTCTTTCACCCAACTCATTCTGCATCAGTAAAAGCTTGATTGCCGAATCAGGAACAATTGAAAATACCATATTTCTCAAGATATAATTCCTGAACTTCTTCACACCATAGACTAGTGCATAGGCTTTCTTCTCAAAATTTGGGTATTTCAACTTTACATCCCTCAATGGGGCACTCATAAATGCAATAGTATATTCATCCCCTTGATTTTATTTTTGCGTCAGCATGCTAGCACAACAATGTTTTAAGGAAAATGAGTATATGTAAAATGACTTAGAGTAATCTAGACTTACCAAAATAGGAGCCTTAACTATTTCTTTGAATGCTTGCTTCGCCTTAAGAGTTCATTCTACGTTGGAATCTTGTTTTAACATTGCATTCAGAGTTTGACAATTTCAACAAAGCCAGTAATGAACTTTCTAACAAAAAATGATCTTATAGAAAAAGGACTTCATTTCTTTCTTACTGGTTGGAGGCTAAATTTTTAGGATAGCTTGGATATGCTTGGGGTCAATAGATATTCCATTTTCTAAGATAATGTGATCCAACAACTTGCCTCTATCACTCCAAAGATGCACTTCTTTGGATTCAAGGAGATATTAAAATCTCTACACTTTTGAAATACCTTACACAAATTTGAAATATGGTCTCCTCTTTTCTTGGAAAAGATAGTAAAATCATCCATATAAATAATAATGCACTTACCAATCAAGTCCTTAAAGGTGATATCCATAGCCTATTGGAAGTTAGCTCCAACATTAATCAATCTGAATCCAACATTCTACTATACACAAAGGTTCCCCACTTCGTTGTGAAGGTTGTCTTATGTTTATCCTCATACTAAACCATCACTTGATTATATCCTGAGTATCTATCAAGGAAAGACATAATTTGAGAGCCATTTATGATTTGCAACACTTCATCTAACAATGGCATTGGATAATTATCTTTCTTAGATGCACTATTCAGATTCTTGAAATCTACACATAATCTCATTTCCCCATTCTTTTTACATACTGGGACTAGATTTTCTACCCAAGTAGAATGTCTAATAGGAAAGATAATACAAGCAGATAGCAATTTCATTAGCTCTTTTTGAATAATAGGTTCAGGTAATGCATTTATTTTCCTTTGTCTCTACTGGAATGGCTTTGCATTTGGATAAAGAGGAATAGTATTCATGATGATTGATGTATCATATGTCTTAAGGTCTTCATAACTCCATGGTATGATATCTCTATATTGGTGCAATGCATTGACTATTCCCTCTTCTTGTCAGGGGTACAAACTTTTCCAATGAAAAAATTCTTTACCTATTCTATAGTACCCATGTTGTGAGTATCACACTAATCATCTATTGAATATTTTTTGGCCTGTTGATCTTGATCCCTTATACTATCAAAATCAAAGATTCTCTCCAATTGCACCATACCTCTGGGGATTGTGTTGGTCTTTAGATTAATCACTCCTTCCATGTCCAATTATGCTTCTTTTGGTTCTACTTCATTTATAATCTATGAAGCAAAAATGTCTAAACTAGTAATGAAATCTAGAATATGTTTATCATCCTCAAATACCTAGAAATTGGTCACATTGTCTAGTATTGATGGGATTGGAGTGAGCTCAATTATGAATCTCTTCAAACCTAATAAACACAAAGGCTCTAAAGTACTTTTAGCTTGATCCAAAGCATCAACAGTTTAATTTTTACTTTGAGGAATCAACTAAATGTTGAAGGCATCAAATCCTTATATTAAATCCCATACTCTATGCCTATAATTTGTCATTCTTCTATCATGACATGAGTATTGCCTTCTGACTTGCTTAATTATTAGCTATGAATCCCCAAAAACTTGTAGAGCTTTAACTTTCTTTCTCAAATCCATTAATAATCCAAGTACCAAAGCTTCATATTCTGCTACGTTATTTGTACAATGGAACTATTGTTAGTGTAATTAATATTTAATTACACTTGCATAACTTTACCTAAGTAATATTTTAATTCCTAGGTTTATTATTCTCATCCTTATCTTGTTGAGCTATCTTGTTGCTCAAGATAAGATTAGGGTTATGCATACTTACTTTTATAAAGCAAATCATCTCATGTAATTATGAATTCCTGAATAATATTATTTGCACATCTTTTATGCAAAGCTCTTGATTTTTCTGATTTTCTCTTCTATGGAAGGTTTTTTGGTTTGCATGTCTGATCTTGGTTTCTAACACGGTATCAGAGCTTTGATTTGTAACCCCTTCTCAAATTTTTGAGAAAATCATTGCAGAGTTCATTCGGGATTCCTCGAGGGTATCATGCCTTGAGTTCATCTATGAGGTGTTTTGGATCGGATCAGGCTTCGCCATTGGATTCAAAGCACTGGAAAAAGTCAAGATTGGCTTTTGTTTTGCAGATTTTGGTCATCGTTTTCCAGATCTATGAGGGTTTCAGCTCAAATTTTTTTGCAAGCTTTGGGGGTAGGCAAATTTTCAGAGCATTTTGGGCACAAACGAAGGTCACCATCACGTTTGTAGTGGCCAAAAACCCTAAGAATGCCCTTCGTTTCGTTGATTTTGGTGAAAGTTGTTTCTGGGGAAATTTTTTTTTCCAGGGAAGCCATACGACCTCCCAACCATGTAGACTGAGGCACATTTTTCAAAAATGAAAAGAAAAGAAAACTTCGCCTTCAATCCTGCGCCTCCAATTTTAATGCAATGCTCTGCCATCGTGCCACCCGATGGCCACCAGGAGTGGTGGCCATCGAGCGACACCCTCTCCACTACCACTTGGCCACATAGCCCCCGCAGGCTCCTCCTCTATCGGCTCCAGTTATATGGGGGACCGGGCGCTATGCGCCCAGCCCCTGGTCGACTCCAACCCCCGCGCAGGTCCTTTGGAGGACTAGGAGCTTAGCACTCAGCCCCGACCGCCCAACTCAGTAGCCCGCAGGTCATATGTATGACTAGGGGCTCTGCCCCAACCCCCAAACTTCCAGCCCCTGGTCGTGCACAGGACCAGGGCTGAATTTTTTTTAGCCCCCTAGGGGCCCTGCAGGCCTTATTGGGCCTTTTGGAGCAACTTTCACTAAATCGGGTGTATTTTTTATGTACGATGTCCGTTTTTTGCAAACAAGATACCGTTGGAAATTTGATTTTGATGCCGATCTAGTGGTGAAGGTTTTTTTACCATATTTTTCTCCAGATTTATTTTTCAGGTCTTTGAACTCAGATGAAGTTTTTTTGCTTCAGAGGGAATATCTTTTGACTCGGTGATCCTTTTTTCGTCATTCTTGCAGTGTTGGAAAGCTGGTTCAGTCCTCTACACATATATGAGGTCTATTTTTTATTTTATGTTTATTCATGATTTCATTCTCTCCTTTTACAATCATTGGGTTATTGTAATAAATGAATTGAGATAAAGTTCCATCAGGGGGGTTTCTTGCATAATAATCCGATTAGAGTGTGCATGCACTTTGATCTTCATCTTGTTTTGATGGAAACTCGCATGGGTTGTATCTGGTTTCCTAGTTTCTTTTGGCCACATTTTTTCTCTAGCTTGACACATATCAGATTCACATCGGTTCACACTTTAGATTGAGAGTTTATGGTTATTGATCCGCATTGGTTTAGATCTTTCTAAGTTTGAGGGCCATGTTTTTATGGTTAATGTTCCAGAGTCTTTATGGTACTTGTTCCTATGGAAGAGTTTTAGTCTCAGTTTGGCATTGACATTGAGATACACGGTTTCCAGATTTTGTCATCATTTCATCTACTGTTGCTTCACAGATTCTAGGGTTGTTCCAGTTTGTGAGTTTTCTAGTGTTCCATGGCATCGGGTCTGCTATCGTATTATTATGATTCCACTTTGGTTTCTTGTAGATAGAAGTATCTTTCCTTGCTTGTCAGATTGTGGTTCCAATGTTACTCCATAGTGTTCTTCCAGTGCTTCTTTGCAATAGTCATCTCATTGTAGGGGGGTTTGTCCCACTAGGTTTTCCTTCTCTACCTCATTATTTTATTTGTACATGGGTACCTAATTAGGCCTTGTTGTCGAGACCCATTCGTGCTTTCTTGCATTCATCTTAGTTTTAGGTGCATGCTTTTTTAGTCTCCCTAAGTTGCACTTATGGGGGGGTGTTAGTGTAATTAATATTTAATTACACTTGCATAACTTTACTTAGGTAATATTTTCATTCCTAGGTTTATTATTCTCATCCTTATCTTGTTGAGCTATCTTGTTGCTCAAGATAAGATTAGGGTTATGCATACTTGCTTTTATAAAGCAAATCATCTCATGTAATTATGAATTCCTGAATAATATTATTTGCACATCTTTTATGCAAAGCTCTTGCTTTTTCTGTTTTTCTCTTCTGTGGAAGGTTTTTTGGTTTGCATGTCTGATCTTGGTTTCTAAAAACTATAATCTATGTGCTACAAAAAATTTCTTACTAGTTCGATTGATCAACTCAAAACTGACACTAGCTCCTTTCCTTGACTTGGACCCATTGAAGCACAAAATCCAAAACTTGGTGGGACATGAACCTTTTAGATTTACTGCACATACATCACTCTTTGGAAAATGATCTTCTTCCATATCCCACTATTCATCATTTGGTTTAATCTGGATTTCCTAATTATCAGCGTTGAATACAACTGGATTAATTTTCCTCTTGATTTGGTCAACAACTGTTTGGCATAGCTGACATTCAAACTCTGAGTGTGATGCATCATGAACTCTACACCAATTAGGTAATAATAATTCATTGAAGTTCATCCTTCCTCCAAGATTAACTTGATATTCAACACATTTCTGGGTAAATTCTTAGAAGGATGATCTTGCAATCATCCTATGAGTCTTCATTATCAGATTCAACTACTTCCTCTATGTTGTTAGGATATTGAGTTAAGTCCTTTGGTGCATCATGTAACATCAATACTTCCTCCATTTATTTTGTTTCCTTCATAGTTGCAACAAGAGCATAATTTCCAAGGTCAAATTCAGAAAACAACACCTCAATAGTTGTATTCTAATATTTAGTGATCATATACTTTAGCCTAGGCTCATGTTCAATTTTGATCTAATTGGGAAATCCATTCCTTAGGATCCACATATGTGAATGTTCAGTATAAATGTATTCGTTGAGTGCCCTAGTAAAATCTTTTCCTAAAATCATCCCATAAGTATCAAGAATTTTTGCCACCTAATTATTAATTATCTGCTACACCCTTGGATTTGATACAACCTACATTGGAATCATCCCCAACTACACTCACCTCTATCTTATCCAATTGGGTAACCTTTCATTTAGAGGGAGCACAAGTAATGCCTAATTCCTTACACACTAAAAATGACATAACATTTGTAGAGGCCCCAAATTCCAATAGACAATTGTACAAGTTTTTACCAAATAAGCGAATAGCAAGAAAAAAGGGAGGAGTTTCAAGATTTCATTGAAATAGGCTTATCGGGGTATCTGCTTGAGCCACTTGTGCTTTATCCTTTTCCTTAATCTTATCCCTAGTTTGTACTTGAGCCTAATCCTTAGCTGGTTGCTTAGGTTGATATTTAGACGGTTGTTGATTTTGAGTTTTCCCCCTACTTCTTTGATCATAGGTTCACTTACAAGAGTGTTGAAAGTAACCTTCTTTACAACAAGATATTGTGAAGAACTAGAAGGCATAGCATCATTGAAAGATCCAAAAACAACACTCCTAATTGTAGGAACTCTTAATATCTCAAGAGAAGAAAGACTAACTTTTACCTTTTTGAGTTCTTCAACAACATACTCAACCATTTGTTCCACACTCATTTCAGGCCGATCTATTTGAATTGGTCTACTTGCTTTCCTTTGTTAACATCAGTCTATCCTCCCTTAGTTAAATCAAATTATCCTCCTTTTGAAAAATGCTCTGTTGGCACCTGTGGATGGTCATGATAATTGCTTGCATTGGGATCAAGAGGTGAAGTGAAATTATTTGGTAGGATGGAAGTAGTGAAATGACCTCCAACCTGTCTATTTCATAAACCATAAGGTCTATTTCATTGGTGAAACATCTGCACCTCCTCCACTCCTGACTCTTCTTCATCTAGGGGACCATTTTAAACAACATCACCATTCTCAAATAATTGAGATATAGATTCCTCATTACAAACATATTCTGATTTGACATCAACTTTAGTGGATTCTTCTTCAGGCTAATTCTCTTCATCCCTAGGAAAAGGAGCATGGTTTAACACCAAGATTGAATCATATGAATCTAAAGGAATAATTTGACATCCATCTGAACCATCATTACCAGTGGCCTGTTGGACCGCCATCTAGAAATATACAGTAGTAGCCTGGAATTCTGGACAATCTAGCTCAGAATGCTTGTTCATTTGTTGGATCTTGCACCATCTTGACAATGCAACCTCAGCTAGGTAGTCTCCACTTGTTGACTTATTTGGATTGTTGGGTGGATCAAGTGGTGTTGAAACACCTCCATTATTTTGCCTTGTATTGAAAATTTTGTCTTGATCCTTGTCCTCTTTCAAAAACTTGTCCAAAACTTTGTCCAAAATCTCAATTGTCTCGTTGTAATTAGCTTGGATACTCTTTTGTGAAGCCCGCAGTTGATTATTTTGGTCCCTCAAGTAAGTAAGCTTTGTTGATAACTTCTTTACCTACTCAACCAACTCATCTAACTTATCCTTTTCTGAAGAGTTCTGCAAATAAATAGGATGTGTTCCAAATTTTTTTTGATAGGAAGACACCTCAAAATTTTGTAAATATGATGGGATTTTGGCCTTTTGAGAATATGCTGACTAGCAGGAATTATATAGATAACTAGAGATTGGTTGAGCTTGATTCAATGGTGAACCTAGATGCGGGACTAATGGCAATTAAGGGATTTGATTCATTAAGGGCGTTTGATTGGCTAAAGCTTGGTTCAACCCTTGAATCTACCCTGGATTAGCAGTAGTTCCTGTGAGCAGTGTAAATCCCCTAGTCTAAAATGAAAAATGAAGGAAACACCACAACACCTCAAGATTGACCTAGTTGAACTTGAAGAAAGAAAATATAAAAACAATGATTTTACATTTACCAAGTTGATTGGTTGGTTGGCCTTGTCGATTCATTTTATTTGCATGCTCCTAGATCGATTTTGGCAGCATAACAGCTTGTTGTAGCTTGATTTGGATGCAAGGATGAAGGGTTTTGGACACAGATGCAAGATGGATAGCTTGAAAGATGGAGATGATGAGTGCTTGAGAGATGATTAGGGTTTAGGGTTGAATACTTGAGAGTTTGTATGAGAGAAGAATGCTAGGAGAGCTTGGATGTGCATGAGATGGTTAGGGTTGCAAAATGGCTAAGTGTTATCCATTTAACCTAGGAAGATCAAATGGAGGGTTGAGATTGAAAGAGGGAAAAAGATCAAGGGCTAAGATGAAGATTTGACTAAAGGAATTAAAAAATTCCTTTTAATGTGCATGGGGATGATAAAAAGAATTTAATATTCCTTAGAAACCTTGGATGAATAAAATGGAATTTAAAATTCCATTGGGAAGGACATGGGGATTGTAAATGGAATTAAAAATTCCATGAGGGGACCTTGGGAAGACAAAAAGGAATTAAAAATTCCTTGGGGGATGAGGAGAGTTGACCAAAGGGGTGATTAAACTAGCTAATCAATGATTAGAAGATAGTTAGGTGGGTAATGAAGATTAAGATCCAACTTACAAAAGTTAGAGGATGTGACACATGAGAGGACCTTGGGAAGACAAAAAGGAATTAAAAATTCCTTGGGATATGGGGAGAGTTGACTAAAGGGGGTTGATTAGACTAGCTAATCAATGATTAGAGGGTAGTTAGTGGATAATGAAGATTAGGATCCAACTTGCAAAAGTTGGAGCATGTGACACATCCTAATCATGGATTAGACATGTGCACACCCCTAATGATGAGATTAGGAGGTGGATTATGATTAATAAAAAGTGATGGAGAATGTGACATGTGAGGAATTAAATAAATGTATTATTTATTTAATTCTTTGAGGAAAAGGGGGATAAAGGGTAAAGTATTTAATTATTTAACTAAATACCTTAGGGATTCAGAGGAATTAGGGGTATTAATTAAATAATAGTAATATTAATTAATTAATGCAGATAAGAGGATATTTAGATGAAAAGGGATAAATTGGACAAATGTAAGTGTCCAAATTTAGGTGTCTACATTTTTCCCCTCTTTGAGATCGTGTTACTAAGTAGCACCATTTCAAAGAAGATTAAAATATAACACCAAGAAGAAGATTAGATTGGGAAAGATGCCCCAGTCATGAAAGGAGTAACTAGGAAGAAGGATGATAGAAATGAAGATGTAGATTAGGGATTGAGGATGCCCCTTTGAGAGGACATGTGGGTTCAAGAGAACATAGGTGTGATCTCAAAATGGAGGAGATGATGCAAGAGTAGAGAGGGAAGGTAATACAAAATGATGGATAAAGTAGAGGTTAGTAAGATGAAGAGAGAAAATCAAGCACAAATGGATTTAAGGACAAAGGTGATGTTGCCCCAGTCAAGCTACAATCCAAAATGGGTTGATGATGGATGGAGTGTTGTGGAGGAGGGAATGATATATCCCAAGACTACAAAAATGGATAGGGAAGGATACATCCCAATGATGAAGATGAAAGTGATAATGAAAGTGTTGATATGGGAAGGATACATCCTGAAACAACACCAAAGGATAGGGAAGGATACAACCCAAGGATGATGAGGAGAGTGTTGTTGATGAGGGAAGGATACATCCCAAAACAACACAAAAGGATAGGGAAGGATACATCCCGATGATGATGGTGATGATGATGATGATGATTGGATAAAGGCTTGTAGGAAGGATGGGAACAAGACCAAGGATGGGATTAGATGATTTATGCTAGATTGAATGGATGAGGATTGGATTGAAATGTGAGATGGATGAAAAGAATGAAAATGATGGAGGAAAAGATGCTTAGAATAACCAATCTATATTATTCTAAGAAGGTTGAAAATAGGATGAAATGATGAGGATGAAGAAAGTGAAGGGATGAAAAATGGATAGGATAGAGAGATGAGGAAAGTGGTGAAGGATAAATGGATAGTAACCAAATCAAGCAGGTTAATTGTTATGTGTTATGCTATTATGTAATGAGCACTTAATTTGATATAGCATGAGATACTATGCACCAAGGTATGAGGAACCAAGGTGAATTCATATCACATGCATGAGACTGACACAACAAATAAGGAGGCTATCCCAACATCCCAAAGTCACAATGACTTTGGTCAGGCCAGGCATTGGGATAACCACAAGCACAAAGGATGCCCCAGCGTAACACAAGACCGTAGGGATCTTGGTGGGTACTATGCGGGACAACCAAGTAGACAACAACAAACAAAAGATCAAGATATGCCCCTATGTCCACCAGTCAAAGTACACCATGATATAATGGATCAAAGAAACCCCGACGAGGTATGATAGGGAGCTCAAATGATAAACAAAAATCTAAAAGCATCAAAAGATCATAATCAATGTCAAATGTCCTTTGCCACAGGATCACAAGGGTGGATGGGATTGATGTGGTCTTATGTAGGAAGGATGCATCCTGTTAATACTAAAGATGTAGACTAAACTAGGTGATTGACATGGCACAATATATTCAAAATTGATTGGATCTGATGATATTGGTGGATCTTGTTTGTTAAGAGCTAGCTAGATGGGGACATACTTGATGACATGACACAATGACAAGACACAAGACATAAGGCCGATACACCCTAAAGACCTAGGGGCTCGGGGGCCAATAAAAGATCAACCTCGCCTACGTGAAAGTGAAAAGCCCTTGTAGTTTGATAAAAGGCCATGGATAAAAGTGGAAAGATGATGATGGAGACAATGATGGATGACAAAGACAAGATGGAAAAAATCCCAAGGGGTTGATCAAATGATTGACCTTGCCTATGTGAAAGCGCAAGGGCAATGTAGTTCGACAAAAAATTGATGACTAAGCATGGAAAAAAGATGATGAGATGACCATGATAAGTGGATAAAATGATGGAGTCGATATGATGAGACAAGATTGACTTGGTGGATAAGATAGGGTGATGGTGATTACACGAAGCTCAGGGATGGGATAGTTATCCAAATCATCAAAAGATGAATTGGGAGGATGATACAGTGGATAGATGAGTGATGAAAAGTGATAGTAGATTAGAAATATGTGTGAAAGAGGTGGGATTGATGTCGATGAGATAGATGGAATTGGGTTACATGAGGGGGGAGCCTATAGCCAGATACTAATGACAAGGGATTATGAGATGGGATGAGGATAAAGATGAAGGGATGGATAGAAAAAGATAAGGAGATAGAAAGATGCTAGGAAGAATGGATAAAGGGATACATATTTGGATGGGGACAAGGTTACTAGATGGATAGATAGAAAGGTAAGGATTTTGAAGATGGAAGGGATTGCTATGATGGATGGATAGATGGATAAGGATGGGGAGATGGAAGGGATGTTGTGATGGATGAAGGATGTCTCCAAGGACTATGTCACAAAGGTGGTAGATGCCCCCACTCTAGATATGTCATGTGTGATGAGGTAGGAGGGATGGAAGAAAAGAGATAAAGGAGGTAAATGGAGGAGGATATGATGGGTGGATGAGGGAGGGAGACAGATGTAGACTGGATGCTTGGATAAGGAAGGGAGGTTGATGGTAGCATGATGGGTGGACAAAGAAGGTAGATGGATGTGGAAAAGGAATATAGTAGTGTATAGGTGAGGGGAATGTATGCCAAGAGGTGTCCAAAGCATGCATAGATGTTTTCCCATATCTATATCAAGATCACAAGGAGGATGGAGGGATTGGGAGATAAATGGGATAGAGGGTAGGATGTGTAAGATAGGTGGGATGGAGGAGATGGGTGAAGGGGATGCAGTTTCCCCCAAGTACGGAAGTAAGCTGGATGGGGGAGTTACACATGACGCCTGTTTGCTAGGTTTTCATCATGGTACTTATCCAAGGAGCTTGTTTGCCAAGTTTTCACCATTGGATGAATTATTTCTCTTTACTCTTTTTTTTTGGCTTTTTTGGCTTTCCTGGCTTTCTTGACTTTCTTGACTTTTTTGGATAGTATGTGGATGCAGATGGATAAGGATAGGGATGTGGATAAGTGGATTTAGAAGATATGTGATAAGGAGATGGATGAAGGACTCAAGCATCAAGTTCCATATGAGGTATGAATATCCCATGTGTAAAATGACTATTGGATGTTGTACAACCTTATTAGGATAAATGGGTTATGCAAGAGAATGGATTAAATGGATTGGACAAGGGAGATATGCGGGATAATGAATGGGATGTTTGAAAGTGTATGGATGGAATGATGGGGTAGGTGTGTGATGGGGAGATGTTTTCAGGACCAACATTGACACATATGGTGGTGGATGTGAAAGGATAGGAGGAATAGTGGATGGATGATGTGGGGATAATGGAGGAGTTGGGGTAGTGAATTTTGGGACATAAGGACCCAAAATAGATTTAGGAGATGGAAGGTGTGTATGATTAGGTTTTGGATTAGCAACTTTGGATGTTGTTACATATTTTTCATTTGAGGACATTGCATCTTTTTTCTTTGGGATCCACATGGTTTTGATTTTTGCTTTGGTGGGCCTTTGTGGCTTGTGGGTTTAATTTGGATTTTGGATTGGATTTTTCTTTTTGACAACATGTCTTATTAAGAAGACATGAGGGGATTTAGATTCATGTGGATGTTTAGATTTATGCATTTTTACTTTAGCATCCAAAGTGCTTTTAATAGCAATGAGATGGGTGATGAGGAGATGGAATAGCAATGAGATGGGTGTGAGGAGATGGATGATATGAAGGAAACATGAATGGAGTGATGGAGGTTGGATTTTAGGGATGATATGTGGATGGAGGATGTGTAGGTACGTGCCTTTGTTGATCCTGATTAGGGAACATGAGAGTGGGATTTTTATGATGGGTGACATGGATAAGTGATTGGTGGATAAAAGGATGAATAGGATGGGATGGAGAAGGTGATTGTGGGGTATAAGGGCCCAAAATGAACTTAGTGGCTAGAGGATGTGTGATGGTGGATAGAGGGACATAAGAACCCAAACTAGATGGAGTAGATGAAAAATGAGAGATGGGGGATGGAGGGAAATAAGGACCCAAAATGGATTCAGAAGATGAAGGAGGAATATGAATGGTTGTTTTGAGGTGATACGATGGAGGGGGGATGGTGGAAAATGATTTAGTGGAGTGAAGGGAAGAGCCTATTTTTGGAGGAGACTTGCTTAGGATGTATAGAGGTTGTACCAACATTTTTGGATTGTGAGTCTTGAGTGATATATCCAAGATCTTGTGTACATGGATTTTCTTTAACATGGATGGGCTCTAAAATACCTTGCTCATGAAGCCCTAAACCTTTTCCTTGATAGTTCATGCTTTTTAGCATTCGCTCTATGGTAGGGTGCTTGTTATTTTGGAAACATGATGCGAGTCCATTATTAGGTGGAGGAGGATGGGTGATATATATGCTCAGTTCCTCTTCTACAAGGAAACCACCATGGATGAATGTGAGTGTACTGAGGGAATATAAAAGTGGTGTGGGGATAGTGGTTTTAGGTGATGATGGAGGATCAAGAGATGAATATGATGGAGTAAAAACATCTTGATCATGTGGAGTGAGTGGTAAGGGATCATGAGAGGGATTAGATGATATGCTAGGATTTGGATTTGTGACAATGAGTGATAAGGACTCATGAGATAGAGTGGTTGGATTTTGAGTGAAAAAGGGGTCATGGGCTGAAGTGGATGAAGGAATGTGATTTGGAGGTGGACTAGATGGGATGGTAGGGTCTTGATTTGGAGGGGATATGTTGGTATGCTTTGGACCAAGCTCTTGAGATGACTCATTTGGTGTGGGTGGAATAATGATGAAGTGTTGAAGGGACTCCTCAAGTGGGGGAGATGGAAGGATGGAGGATTCATGAGGTTCATGGAAATGTATTTCAGTGATACTAGGGTGGGAGGAGTGGACTGGAATTGAGTGTTGTGCAATTTTTCGCACACATGCCTCGCTGTAAGCAGGGACCCTCTTTTGCTTCGGTTTTGGTGTTTTGGCCCTTTCTTTTTGAGGTTTTTTTTTGTCTTACTTAGGAATGTGCTTAATTGTTTATTTTGATTGCCTAAGTGTTTCCCCCAAGTTATCCATTGAAAATCTTAAGTTCTGGATGAATTTCGAGCTTTTGCCCTGATTTGGGATTTTCCACCCTGGTTGGATTTTCCTGGATCTTGCTTGGATTCCGGATGGATCTTGTTGCTCGGGAATTTTTGATCTTTACAGATTTCCATGTGGGTTGGACTTTCCTGGATTCCGCCCTGTCATTGGCTCCCTAGGTTTCATGACTGTCTTATCGATTGCATTAATGGCTTTGTACATGCTTTGAAGGCTAGATTTTACTCAATTTCTGAGATCTTTTGCACCATTATGTTCACTATTTTCTGTTGTCTGAGTCGAGAACTGCGTCCTTAGAGTTTGTTCTTTGAACTGTTGGCTTCACTTTGGGCTATTTGGGAAAACTGTGACGGTTTCTTGTGCCTTCCTACGTCTGTTCGTTATAGACCCCATTGAGCTTCTCATTTGCTGCTTCTGAGATCAATTCCCGCTTTATAATGGTATGTGTCTGATTGCTCTGCTTTGAATTGAATTATGAATGGCACGTTGGTATTGTGAGGGCTTGTGGGATTTGAATTCCTATGTATTTGTTTATTTCATGCTAGGGTTGTTTAGTATTGCATCCTTTGTCATCTCCCAGGTGAGTTTTGAGTTTATGTGTCCATCTGCATTTTAATGAATCTTGCCTGAGAGTAATTAGTAAAACCTAGTGATGACTCAACAGTGGAAACAACTAAATTCTGAGCTTGCCTGTGTGCTAATGGTAGATGAATAGGGTTCAGACCTAGGGAAATGCCATATCAGGTGATTTCATCTTAAGATTGACCTAGAATGCAAAGAAAATTTATGAAAGGTCCATTCCCGACTTGCCCTAAGTTAAAATTTTTGAAATCCATAGTTGGTTCAGTGTCTGGATGAAATCGGGACTCTCCATCCCTTCTAGATTCCCTTCACTGTGACCATTCGAGATCGCTGAGATATCATATTGACCACTTTGAGGTTCACCAAAGTGGTCTTCCTAGGTTCATGTTGGATCGCCGTGACACTATCATTTTTACGTTGATGAAATCTTGTATGCATATCAGTCGGCAAGACCTTTGCTTTCGTCGAGACCTCACCCCATGAGAAGATGTCTCATCGACATGCTTGTTCCTCATTAACGTTCGACAAGACAAGCCCAAGTTGGCAGGAGCTCATAGCGGGCTCCTTTCATCTTGCTGATCTTCCGTAAGTTCGCTGAGACCTCCCCCTTTCAGCAAGACCTTTCGCCTAACATATCCTGCTCTTGTCAAGTGACCTTCTGTCGGGGAGACATTCATGCTTCGCTGAGACCTTACCACAAGCTCCCTACTCTTGCCGAAATCTTCGCTTTTGGCGAGACTCCTAATGATCTCCAGGACTTCATAGCAAAACTTTTCTCTTGGCGAGCCCTGGTCTTTTGTCGGGGTGACTTCTTAATGTTGGCAAGAGGTTATGCCGATGGAAATCTTCATTGGCGAGACATAACGTAGTCACTGGGACCTCTAGCCAAACTCAAATAGTTCACCGAAAGCCCTCCTAAGTCCATATGTTCATTGTGACTGTATCTTTCTCACATTGAAGGTCTCCCATGTTCTATCACTAGTCAGCGAGACCAAGAGAAGTCGCTGAGACCTTACCCCGACTACCCGTTGGTCACATCGAGATGTTCCTGATTAATGTTCGACAAGACTCTATAAGTTCGTTGAGACATTGTATAGATAAAATTTGGTCTGGCCGAAGGGATTACTTAAACTCTGATAGTCGGTGAGACAAGGGCGATTCGCTGTGACTTTATACCGAAGAAAATCTCTCATTGACGTGACTTTCATTTTTGCTTTCAACAAGACGGGGCCCATTCGGCGTGACCTCTTTCCAATTGAAATTTGTTCAGCTGAAATACACTCTTTTTCTTTGATGAGACTTCCCCTTGGTCGCCAGGATGTTACACTGAAACCACTAAGTCTTAGCGAAACCTATCCTAGTGACTTCCTTCAGCAAGACTCCTGGGAGTCGCTGAGACTTCTCGGCGAAATGATTAAATCTTGCTGAAACCTTCATTCCGGGAATCCCCATTGGTTTGGAACTTTTCCTTAACTGCGGATGTTTGTCAGGTCCAGATTTCTCCAAAATCCACCATCTCCCAAATTTCTTGAAAATCCTCTTTGGCCCATTTTTGCGGAAATACGTCCCTCATGGATTTCCCCGAAATTCGGTGAAATATAAAGAAGCAGGAGATAATTGGATCTATTTACAATTTATGATGCATTTGATGATTATTTCATGCCATATTTGGATCTCTCATGTGATTTATTGATTAAAAATGATCAGGTTTGATGGTTAAGTAGGTGTTTCTTGGTTTTTCTGTTGGAATCCGATTGGTCTGGAATTTCCTGAAATTCCTCTTTGGCTCAGATTCCACGAATGTTCTTGAAACCCAAAATTTGTTGTGGTCATTTTATATGAATTTTAATAACACCTTGACTATATGAGATGCATTCTAATGGTGTTTCGATGAATTAACATGGCTCTTTCTTGGTTTTTACTGTGATTTTCATGTTGAGTGCAGGCTAAATCAAGCAAGGTAGCAGCTGGGTCTTAATTGTTTGATGCAGAGAGGGTTAAGCTGAACATTAAGAGCAAGGTACCTGAGAGTAAGATCACTTCTGTCTAGTTAGAAGTCACTAATATGAATGTTGGCCTCTGGGACTATGAGGAATTTAAAGCAAGGATGGCAGCCAAGGATCCTCCTTTGGTGACTAGAAGGATGATGGAATCAGGCTTGTCCCATGTAGCCGGTTTCCCTTCTACAGTGCAATGCTATGAGCTAGTCCTTGAGTGCGCCAGGCACTATGATCAGGATACACAGAGGATTATTGGGCCTCAAGGGAGAGTTGTTTCCAATCTCAACCTGGTCTCCATTTCCCAAACCTTTGACATGCCAGATAGATCTCATGTGGTGGGATTCACGATTGAGGCAGCTCAGGAATTCTACGATGACCAGACTGTGAAGTCACAAGAGCTAATCAATTCTTGGCTAGAGAAGCCTAAGTCACACTATTCCAAGTTGCCTAAGTAGCTATTCAAAGCAAAATTCAAGAAGGAATACTATGATGCCATCACGTTTCTTAGCAGGGTGGTTGGATTGAAGAGTGCTGGTACATTTGAGAATTGGATGTGCCATGTGATTGTAAGGATGGAACAAGAGAAAATTGACTACCATTGGGCAGGGGTCATTAGCCAAGTAATTCACAAGCAGTTGTCCAATGTGTTGTAGACAAAGACCTTCACAATGACCTCATATTTGGTCTATGCACTTGCTAGATTCCATCCCTACAGAGGATTGGATACAAAGGGAATTTTTGGAAGGGACATCATCTATGAAGTTTTCCCTTAGTTGTATTTAGGAAGCTCAGACAATAGGATGGAAAATGATGCATTTACCATGCATATCACCAGAATGCTTCAGGAAGCAGAGCATGTTAGAATTTAAGATCAAGCAAAGGAACTCATCAAGAAGTATGGAGCATGGTTCATCTAGTTCCCAACTTTCTCCTACATTCAGATTGATGGCTATCAAAGGGCCCCATATAGACTTCCAAGGTATCCCACTGACCACATCATATTGTTGGAAGTAACTAGACAGATTTGTGATTTTGATGCCATTGTCAAAAAGGACAAACATAAAATTGGATTTGGTGGAGACTTCCCCTTGAGGATTGGCACTGGAGAGGTTTGTCCTTCCATTGGTTCTGCCCAAGATTTAGAGGAAGAAATGAGTGCTCTTGGTTTTTCTTCCCACTCCAAGAGATCTAGATTTGACATCACAGGAGAAGCTCAAAAGAAGGACAGTAGAGAGTATGGCCATAAGGTTAATTTAGAGGACTACTGGGCCAATTGTGATGATGAATATGAGGTTAGAAAGAAGAAATTCTCTCAGCTTCTAGTGGATGCATTCCGATTGTATAATGTAAGGGCAGTTCTTGATCAATTGGAAGATGATGGGAACTTAATTCAGGACCATGCCTATGAAGCGGTAAAGGACAAACCAATTGGTGATGTGGATTGGTTGGAAGAGGAGAAGACATAACTGAAACAATTGATGGATCCAATCCTCAAATTTACTAGGATGTGGCTCAAACACACGGTATGGGAGTTGGAAAACAAGAGAGTAAAATGCACATACGACCTGATGGGAGACTTAGATTCCCATTCCACCTCTGAGGAGTCCACATGGCATCAGGATCCTAAAGGTAAAGGTAAACTGGACTCTCCTGTCAAAATTAAAATTAAAGGTGTACAAGAAACAAAGTTCCAGGAAGCAGAAAAATAGAGGAGGCCAAAGGCCAAGAAGAGGAAAAGGACTTAGAATTCTGAGTAGAGTCCTGATGCTGATCCTAGCTCCAAGATTGGGGAGAAGAAACTAGTCCATGTAGGAAGGAAGTCTAGGACTCTCAGGGACTAGGTGCCTAAAGGCTGACCTTCCTCTGGTGGTTTCTCATGAGGAGTAGCATGATGATGTGCCTCCCACTCACGAAGCTCAAGGTGAACCAGGTGAGGAGGAAAATGTTGTGGATCATCCAGATACTGAAGGTGAAGAATTTCATGAAGGTGATCTTCATAGTGTAGAGGCAGAAATTGAGAAGATAATGCAGTCCCCCATGGTTGCATATGTAGATTCCCCTATTAGAACTGAGGTAGTTGAATCTCCTCCGACGGAGGTGGAGGCAGTAAAGGTTCTCTCACCTACACATGAAGAGGAGCATGCTGAGGGGAAGGAAAGTGAGACAAATGAGACCCCTAAGGAACAAAATTTGAGTGAGGAGGCACCTAAGGGTTAGCAAGAAGAGGAAATGGGGTAGAGCAGGGTGCAATTGCAGTCCACTATCCCTAATTGGTTGGAGAAAGAAATAAAGAGAAAACAGGTAGTAGTGAAGGATAGTCCACCGAACTGGGATGCACTACTAGCCAGGATTGGAAAAGATAAAGGTAAGAAGAAGGCTAGGGTGATCTCATGGGTTGAGAGAGATGAGGCACATAACAAGGTTGTTCATATTGCTACCCTTGTTCTAGATAAAAATAGAGACGATGTGGCTGGAAATGATTATAATATACAGACTTTTAATCTTGGGCCTACATTAGTTGAGCAGGATATTGAGGACTATGAGGTCTCCAGTGTAGTTATTGTGGATAGATTGAGAATGGAAATGAAGACCAAGCAGGAGCTGAAGAGAGAAAATGAAAATCTCAGGAAGTGCTTGGAGGAATTAATGAAGCCACTGCAGTCCATTAATCCTTCTTCCTCTGCTACCAATCCTCTGCCTCAGGAGACCATAACTGAGCTAGAAAAGATGAAAGCTTCCACCCTTGCCACTATGAATTCATTGAAAGGGGTGCAAGAAAAGGGTGATGAAGCTATTAAGGAGATTTTATCAACTGGGAAGGATGCTATCATGGTGACTGAATGGTTGAAACAGGTGTTGGCACAAGATAAGGAGGATACAAACCTCCTTCTATAAAAAACCAGAACTCTAATGGAATACACCCGGGACAAGTTGGTAAGTGACGGGATTCTTCCTTCCTCTAGAGCTGCCGAAACCTTGGGAGTGGTTCGAGGCACTGCAAATTAGGAAAAAGGTGTTGAAAAGGATTCACAAATGAGGGAAGCGGATTGATGACACCCTAACTGGGGTTTACAATGGTTCCATTGCCTTCTTTGAAATCATGACGGGAAGAAGGAAGATCGCGCCCAAGTACTTGAGCCTATAACAGTTGAGAGAATGGTGGCATGATGTGTATGCACCACTTGATGATGGTTCTATTTTCGAGCACCAACTAGATGATGCGGCCACCTACCTCGTAGTTATTGATAAGCATGTGACATATAAGGTAGATTGGGATAAGTCAATCAAACACTCAAGGGACGAGATTGCGTCCATTGAGAGGTGACTTAGGGTTCTGCCAGTACCACCTGTAGTCGACTTAGATGGAGCGTTCTTGAAGCTACATGAAGAGTCAGATCGGTGCGGGGATAATAGGGAAGAGAGCTAATGATGGGCTACGACACGATTTGTACTTCCCTATTATCTTCCTACGCGTCATCTGAGTTGCATTGCGGATCCCGGGCTGACTTCAACAAGATGTACATTTAATGCCCATTTGACCCATTTCAAAGACTCTCCTAGCCAGGTTGTTGTGCTGAGTTATTGCTGCGAAACCCTTGCTTGGCCGACAGGTTCCTGGGGATGTCTATATATTGGGCATGTCACCTCATTTGAAAGGGTTAGAAATAGTTAGAAGGTTAGAACTTGTAACTAGAATATAGAGCAGAGCTAGTTAGAAGTAGAGTAAGTTAGCAGGTAGTTTCCCTCAAGCAAATATTGTAACATAAAGCAGAATTGTTGCTACGGTTGACAATTTGAATACAAGAAATGACATTGTGATTTGGTGCCATACTTGTTTCTTTTGTTTTGCATGGTTCTTGTTATTCTATCTTTAAAATTTCTTTGAGATGGTTAATGTTTAGATTAGATTTGGATTCGATAATGTTTGTGATTCAATACTTGAATGTTGCAGCAATCCTTCAGTCCATACTTTTCGCAACCAACTGATTGTTATTTGCTTTGCAAAGTTAGCCTGGACTTCATATTTTAGTATGCTTAGTTCGATTGTGAGGACTTGTTCATTTCAATTGCAATAGGGTTGTTGAATAAATGTTCACGATTTGAAAATCTCAACACCTCAGAAGATTGCACTATTTTCTATGAGATTGCAGATTTATCTTGGTCAAGCAAAAATCGGTTTTGAGGGATTGGTCCATTTCGAGTATTGGTTACTTTCATTGTTAATCTTAGGTTTAGTATTAAGTTTAGAAATCTCTTCGAAACCCTTACCTTTTTTTTATTTCTTTGATTATTGGGTTAAAACCAGGATTGAAGCATCATCAGATTGTTAGATATGATAAAATTGATTCAACATTTTGCTTGTAGTAAGGTCCCATTGTGATTACCAGCATTTTCACATTTTGTTAATGAGTTGTTTATGCACTGTCAAGACCTGACATTAGAGACCTTGGGGTTATCTCTTGAGGCTTGGTGATAGAGATTTACCATTCAAGAGAGATAGGATATCATATTCTGTCTGGCTGTTATTGTGCAGAAAACACGATCAACAAGTGTCTTCACTGGATTGGGTGGATCTAGGAGCAAAAAATGGTGGTTGGGTTTGGTTATCTTCGATGGGTTCAACGACTCTTAAAGTAGGAGATGGGGGTTTAATGAATTTGGTGGATTTGATGGTTTCAATGATTTGAGTGGTGCTAGGGATGGTAAAAACAATGATAGGTGTGGGATGGAGAAGGGTCTCATCACTAGTGACCGTACCTGGGGGAGTGGGGCTGCATGGTTCCATGACTTCAAGGTGTGGAGTTGGGGATGTATTCTTTGTCATGAGTCCTTGGAGGACTTCTAGAGTGAGAATCGTGCATATTCTAAGTTTAGCTGGGGTGATGGGAATAGACAAGGAATTAGGGATTGGTGGAGGACTAGGATTATGTATTTGTGGACTAGGATTAAATGGAGGAGTGGATTGGATGGAAGACTAAGAGTAGGTGGAGGATTAGGATTAGTGGGGGGGTCAGGATTAGATGGAGGGTTAAGTTAGGGATATTGGGATGGTGAATTAGGACAGGAGGACATGGACAATGGATTAGGACAAGAGGGTTTGGGTGGTGTATTAGGACAAGAGGATGTGGGAGGTGTATTAGGACAAGAGGATGTGGGTGGTGGATTGTAATAAAGGTATTGGGAAAACATATTAGGATGGGAAGATTGAGATGGTGGATTAGGATAGGAAGACATGGATGGTGGATTAGGATAGGAAGGTGAGGATGTAGGATTAGGATATGTTGATGGGGATGTAGGATTAAGATAAGAAGGTGTGGATGTTGAATTGGGATGGGTAGATTGGTATGGAGGATTAGGATAGGGGGACATGGATGGGGGATTGTAATAGGAGTATTGGGATGGTAGATTAGGATGGGAAGATTGAGATAGTGGATTAGGATAGTAATATTGGGATGATGGATTGGGATGGGAGGATGTGGATGTTGGATAAGAGAAGGATGTAGATGAAAAATATGATGAATATGCATATGGTGAAGATATTGGATATCCTTTGTTAGAGGTAGCATAAGGAGCGTTATTAGGCATGGATGAAGACATAATGAGATAGCTCAGAGGGGTGATTGGATTTTGGAAAGAGGTTGGGGAAAGCTTAATAGAAATGATAGCATCAAGGGGATCTATGTCATATACCTCTTGATCAACAAGACTCTCATTATCGTCGTCAACGTAATTAGGATTCCCCTTGACTACTATTTTTGGTTGCATTGGTGAAGGATAAGGATTCATGATGTTATATTAGATGGAAACAGATTGAAAAGATGGGAATAGATGATTAGAAGGAAGGAAAAGATGATGAAATAATAAATGGGATGGATTGGAAGAAAATGGAAGAAGGGATCTTAAGATTTGTTTCGATATCAGAAGATCTTGGATGTAGATGGACTAAAACTCAGATTGGGATTTAGGTTAAGCTCAAATTAGGATGATTGGAGGATGTGATGGGATTTATTTTAACCAAGTTCAAGGGTTTAACTAGATGATGTAAGTTGCTGACAATTAGATTTTTCTAGATTTGTCAGTTTCAAAAATTGTCAAATTTTGCCATTTTAGGTAATTGCACAGGCATATCTTTGAGATTCCATTTTTTCCCAACAACTTCCTAAAAATAAGGTAGGATGAATTTACAACTAACATCCTAAGTTTGAAACATGAGTTTTGAGTTATTAACAAAAACAACTTTTCAAAAACTGGAAAAAAAACACTAAATTGCAATTTTGAGGGTCAAGGCGAAAGTTTCAAGCCCCAAAAATGTGCCAAAATGGGGACCGACCAACTTCAGGGTCATTTGGGAATCCACATGCCACCTCATAATGCAACCACCCTTAAAATTTCAGCCCAAATGGACACTCGAGTCAAAAGTTATGACCTCCAGAAGTTTCTGCATAAAAATAAAAACCCCTAAAACGAAGTCTAAGTGATTGGGATTGATGAACCGATGATGGATATGGACTCTAATGATGTTCTAAGATGCACCCATGTGAATTGGTTGAGGAAACAATGAATTTCATAAAATGTTGATGAATGGGAATGACGATAACGGGAAGACAAATGAAGGTCTACTTTTGGGAAAATTCACTTATCTGGGTGGCAAGCTCGCCCAACCAGGGTGCAAGGTCGCCCAACCAAGGTGTAGGGTCCCCCAACTAGGGTACAAGATTTCCCAACTAGGGTGTAAGGTCACCCAAATAGGGTGCAAGGTCATCCAACTAGGGTGCAAGGTCGTCCAACCAGGGTGCAAGGTTGCCCAACTAGGGTATAGGGTCACCCAACTAGGGTTAAGGGTCACCCAACTATAGTGCAAGTTTTCCCAAACAGCTTTCTAACTTTGTCTAAATCTGAAAACGGTCAAAGGATGTTGGTAAACGGGGTAACGAACTCTCTGAAGGAACAAACAGATTCTCCAAATGGGAAAATAGGCTCACCCAATAGGGAAACATACCCTCTAAATGGACAAATAGTCTAATCAAATGGGGAAACAGATTCAAACAACGAGGAATCGGATAAACAGAACGAGCAAATTGATTCTCAAAATGGGAAAACAGACTCTCAGAATGGGGAAACAAATTCTCTAAACAAGAAACAGATTCCCATAATGGAGAAACAAACTCTCAAAATGGGGAAACAAACCAACTGAATGAAGAAATGGACAAACAGATTGACTGAACGGAAGGCAAGATTGGCTGTTTAGAGTGCAAAATCGCCCAACTATATTGCAAAATCACCTATTTCTAGGGAATGGGTGAATATGATGACTTTGGGACTGATAGGGGACTAAAAAATAAGCACAATCGCCCAAGTATGAGGCAGGTTCACCCAACTCAGAGGCATAATCGCTCTTTTTGATGAAACAGGCGAATGTGATGGGTTGTTTGACAAAATGAATCAAACAAAGAGCATAATTGCCCCTTTAGGTGGCAGGCTCACCCAACTTAGTGGAAGACTCACCCAACCAAGGGGCAGACTCACCTAACTAGTGAAGGGCTGGTGATTTTAATAAGAACAGACTGAGAAATAACTTAGATAGAAGGCAGGGTTACCCCTGTGGACAACAGGTTCACCCTTGTTAGCAACAAGTCTCCCTTGACAAAGGAAAACTTGCCCAAAAAACATACTTGGACTTGACTTGGATGAAAATAGATATGGAAAAGGACAAAAAACACAACAAACAACAAACAAAGGGCAAAGGATGACTTGACCAAAAAGACATGCACTAGTTTCACACAAAGAAGATAGTTCAAGCAACACAATCCTAAGATTAGTGAAAAGGGCATGGCCAACATGGTCCTCTAACTAGGATGAACAAGGCAATCTAGGGAGTCCTTGATATATGCATGGTATGTGAGGCACAACCGTGAACACCAACCCATAACAGGCGTGAGTGGGAAGCCCCAACGAGGTATTGGAAACTTGGACCAACTCTTCATGTCTTATCTAGGTATCACCCTAGCTTCAACGCTTCACCAGAAACGACATGACTAGATTGGGGTACAACTTTGGCTCTCCCTCCTTTATATACCCCGGTGGTACATGTGGTTGGGATCATTCCTTGAGGTGATGAAATCTCCAAGAAGGTCTCACTAAAAGAAGACACTAGACATTTTTAGCTAGTCCCCAGGCTCACATGAAGCACAAGGGGAAAGCTTAGACGTTCTAGTATCCCCTAGGTAACACAAAGGACTAAAGTGGATTGCAATTTGTCTTCACCCAGGATCACCAAATGGTGCAAGGGGATTAGATATGTCAACAATCCACTTAAAAATCATAGTAAACAAGTGTATTGACTCCCCCTAATTAGATCTATGTGCCTAACTTATATGAAAATAACAAAAAAACTAAGGGTCTTAGGCTGCTCGTCCTGTCGCAAATATGTTAGTAGTTTTTGCACCTCTGTCCTTGGAAAATCATAAAACGGTTGCACAAATGTTAGTAAAACCAAACACATTCACTGAAAAATAGGTTAGGGGGTTAGTACTTTAAGAAATGATAAGAAATGAACTCTAGAAATAACACTTTAAGTCTCTATTTTTTACCTCAGAATCACCTCTTTCAGGAGCAGAATAGCCCCTTTTGATAGCAGAATCACCCTTGTTAGTGTTAGAATCATCTGTTTGAGAGGCAGGCTCGCCCAACTTAGTAGCAGAGTCGCCTATTCAGGAAACAGGGAGAAAATTTTCCCCTATTTCACAGATGGGCGATTCTACAAGTGTAGAATCACCTCTATTGAAGGCAGACTCGCCTATCTTGAGGGAAGAATCACCCCTGTTGGTTGTAGAATCACCTCTATGTAACCTGAACCTGCAAAAATTCAAACAACAGAGCACAATAAAAGAGAAAACCCGTTTACAGGTCCCATCGGGCATGCTAGAAATGTGAGCAGTGTAAATCCCCTAGTCTAAAATGAAAAATGAAGGAAACACCACAACACCTCAAAATTGACCTAGTTGAACTTGAACAAAAAAAAAGATAAAAAAAACAATTTTACCTTGCCCAAGTTGATCGGTTGGTTGGCCTTGTTGATTCGTTTGATTTGTGTGCTCCTAGATCGATTTTGGCAGCATAACGACTTGTTGAGGCTTGATTTGGATGCAAGGATGAAGGGTTTTGGACATGGATGCAAGATGGTAGCTTGAAAGATGGAGATGATGAATTCTTGAGAGATGATTAGGGTTTAGGGTTGAATGCTTGAGAGTGTGTATTAGAGAAGAATTCCAGAAGGAGAGCTTGAATGTACATGAGATGGTTAGGGTTGCAAAATGGCTAAGTGTTAGCCATTTAACCTAGGAAGATCAAATGGATGGTGGAGATTGAAAGAGGGCAAAAGATCAAGGGCTAAGATGAAGAGTTGACTAAAGGGATTAAAAAATTCCTTTTTAATGTGCATGGGCATGGTAAAAGGAATTTAATATTCCTTAAAAACCTTGGATGAATAAAATGGAATTTAAAATTTCATTGGGAAGGACATGGGGATTGTAAATGGAATTAAAAATTCCATGAGAGGACCTTGGGAAGACAAAAAAGAATTAAAAATTCCTTGGGGGATGGGGAGAGTTGACCAAAGGGGTTATTAAACTAGCTAATCAATGATTAGAAGACAATTAGGTGGGTAATGGAGATTAAGAGCCAACTTGCAAAAGTTAGAGGATGTGACACATGAGAGGACCTTGGGAAGACAAAAATGAATTAAAAATTCTTTGGGAGATAGGGGGAGTTGACTAAAGGGGGTTGATTAGACTAGTTAATCAATGATTAGAGGGAAGTTAATGGATAATGAAGATTATGAGCCAACTTGAAAAAGCTGGAGGATGTGACACATCCTAATCATGGATTAGACATGTGCACACCCCTAGTGATGGGATTAGGAGGTGGATTATGATTAAGAAAAAGTGATGGAGGATGTGACATGTGAGGAATTAAATAAATGTATCATTTATTTAATTCTTTGAGGAAAAGGGGGATAAAGGGTAAGGTATTTAATTATTTAACTAAATACCTTAGGGATTTAGAAGAATTTAGGGGTATTAATTAAATAATAGTAATATTACTTAATTAATGCAAATGAGAGGATATTTAGATGAAAAGGGATAAATTTGGACAAATGTAAGTGTCCAAATTTAGGTGTCTATAGTTCCTAATGAAGGCAAGGGTCCAAATATATGCTTCCTTAAGTAGGTATTAGCCTTGACTGCCTCTGCATATGCACCTATTAGGTATGTTGGAGATTGATGCATTCTTTTAACTAATGCAAAAGTGAGATTATCCAAAGCAGAATAATAAACAACTCTAGCTGCAACATAATCAATATTATATGGAGGTTGCAATCAAGTGTATGCCCTATATTGAAACCTATTATTAAAGGAACCTATAGGCTCATTGATTTCCCTCCTAACTAACATGAATCATTGATACAAATCATTAGGACTAATAGGGATTTTAAATTTTTGCAAGAAAGTGTTTTCCATTTGACCTTAATTATTAATTGAATGTACCAGTAAAACACTTCCTCACCTAGCGAGTATGGAAAAAGCCTGCAAGCCACATCTCCATGTTCAATCTATCTATTGGTAAGAGCAGTCTAGAAGATTTGGATGTGCTCTTCAACTATCCTATGAGGATCATTGGTATGGAACTTGGAGTAGAAATTCTTAGTATTTCTGGGCATCTCATGATAGTCGTTGAAATTTAAGGGTGTTGGGTTGTTAGCGAGAAAAGCCATTGGTGGAGGTGGAGGTGGTAATGACTAAGTTACAACAACCTGTGTTTGAGATACATCAATTTAAATAGGGGTGGAAGATGAAAATGAAGGAATATGTGATGTGGATGATGGAGAAGGTGGATTAGGTGGTCGAGTGGATGGTATAAATGATGAAGCTTCCCCTTTCTTCATTACTCTAACCCTGGTAGGGGTCTTTAACTCTTGAAACTCTCCCTTCTTTGGTGTAGATTTGGTAACTCTATAAAATATTTCAAGGAAGAATAACCCAGGTAATGAACCAATCTAATCTAGTTTTGTTCTCTCTTGAAAGGTAAATTCTATTAGCAAGCCTCAAGAAAAAACCCCAAGGTCTCTAATGTTAGGTCTTGACAATGCAAAAACAACTCAATGATGATGTGATTTGCTAGTAATCACAAGGGCCATTTATGGTGAAACAAAATACAAAAAATCTCATGTCAATAATAAGTGTTTTGCAAGATATGAAAATAAAAATAAACCCACCAGTTTTCCTAGATTTGTGGTCTGCAAATTATCCTTTCATTAAATTCTAACAATTAAATGATGCTTTTAAACTCCTATTCTAACTCAGATTTCAAAGAAATATCAAAATATGAGGGTTTAGAGAGGTTCCTAATCTAAATCCTAAGTGCAATCATGAAAACAAGAAAGCATTCAAGGTGGACCAATCTTCAATAACCAATTCCTTCTTAACCAAGATAAGATCTAGAGTATAACATAAATAGTACAATCTCCAAAGGTATGAAAGATTTTTTAGATTGTGAAGCATTAAAACATTCATTCAAAATGGCATGAAATGTATAAAAATCCATAATTGAACTATTGCAATAAGAGTAGGCCCAGGATAACTTTATACAATAAATTACAATTACCAAGCCACCAAAAGTATGGACTGAAGATTCCTTAAAAACCTCAAATACTTTATCATAAACATGAAAGAACTGAAACTAATCTAAGCTAAATCTAAAACCTACTCACTTAAAGCAACTTTTGAAACATAGGAGCCATGTATAGATGAAACAACACAAAAGAGAGCACCAAATCAATGTCTTCTCTTGTATTCACTTCACCAAAATCTTGCAACAATTCCAAGATCAATCTTTGCAATGAGGAGAGACCTCATATATATAGAGCTTTACATCAACATGTTAGCTTAGACAAAAATAAAATAGGGCCTATAATTTAGGTCAGCCTTGTATAATTTTAATGTCCCATTTAAGTTTACAACAAAATATCCAAAGTTGGCCTCAAATATATATTAAAATCAAATAAAAGGCCTTTTGACATAATTCTTTGTGCATGGATAACTTGAAACTCCAACTGCATTAATGTAGTATGCACAAAGCTCGAGGTGATCACCCTTGGTCAACCTCCTTATCCTCTTCTTGTCTTCCAAAAAATTCTTGAACTTTGTAGAAAACCTTGTTAAGGTCAGCTTTATCAGGATTGGAATGAATTTCAATCTCAATTTAATTGATTTTTCTTTATCTTCATATTTATCCAAGACCTTAATCCAATCTATCTTCATTTCTTGATATTTATCCAAAATTGCAATATACATTGCTGCATCTTCTAAATGATTTTCCGTTATTGAACCATATTCAACTTGAGAGTATACTTCTCTCCACCATTGCTTTAACAAATCAATATTCAAATATTCCTTGCGGAGTTTCTTCCTTCCAATTACAATATCCAAGAACAACATGCAACAATTCAAAGTATCATCCAACTTATTTTGGATTTATGAGGTCTTTTTCAAAACTTTATCCGTGAGCTGCATTTTAAATTCAAATGCTTCAATCTACTCCCTTGGTTTGTCTAATCCTTAGATACAAGAATATTCTCCTTTACCAATGTTTCCTCAAGAGTTTCAAGTACTAGAAGTCATTAATTTGAGCATGGATTTATCATCTATTTGCTTACAATCTGAAACCATCTGCTTTACCTCATCCTGAAAAGTTGAAGTCTTTTCATGTACATGCAACACTTCTTTAATAAAATAATCCCCTTTTCATATATATGCCATTAATCCACTGCTGAGCTATTTGCAGAGAGGCCTTCATCTTCTTTATTTCATTAACAACATCCTTGGACTATAGATCTTTTGAAGTTGAAGTACCTGCACTATCCTGAGTCTACAAAGTTTTAACAAGATGTTGAAGATATTTTTCCAATTCTTCAACCCTCTATTGTAGTTTCTCTTTTGCCTATGTTTCATTCTCTAATCTCTTTAGAATAGCACCCACATAATCCTTCAACTCTTCATTTACTTTCTCCTTTGTGGTGGGCCCCAAATTGATTATTTCTGCTTTATAATCCGAAGGAGTAGCCTCACCTTTGTTCTTCTTAGCTATGGGCATGGAAATATTCAATATCCTATTATTGGCCTAATCTCTAGTCATTCTGGAAATGGTCCTAGCTTTCTTTTTCTCTTTGGTCTTCCATAAACTTGATAGGAAGCTTCCCCAATCTAGAGTTATCTCTTCAACAACAACTGGTTTAAGCTTCATTCTCTCTTTTAATGGTTCAGGAGCAATGGAATAATCTAAATTAGTTTCATTATGAGTACTATTTTGTCCTCAAAAGTCTTATGTCCTATGCATTTCAACATTCTACTCTTTATTGGTGTCTTCTTCTTCAAACTGTGGTTCTTTCTCCCTTCTTAGTGATTTAGAAGGTACCTCTATTTTCCTTTTAGGTTCTTTCTCTTCTTCATTTCCTACCCTAGAGGCACTCTTCTCTAATTGATCTCCAAGGTTATTAAGATTTCCATCTTTAGGAGTTTCTAGCTCTTATTCTTGTTGTTGTCCTTTGAAGGCATCATATATGTTTTCTGCTATCTTTCCCTTCTCTTTTTCTAATTGCACATACTAGTGAGGTGATTGGGGAGGAGTATTCTTTGTAATAGTCTCTTCCATAGTTTCACCTTCATTAGATGGTGGCTCATTTATAGTTTCCCCTAGTTCTTCAACCACTTTCTCAATATTTTCCACATTAGAAGAGGAGATCCCATGCTTAGGATAATTCTTCCTAACATACACCTGGGTCTTGTCCCCAAAACTCTCCATCTCAATTGATTTTGCTTGGGTTTCACCTTCTTCACTATCCTTGGTTTTCTTTGATTTCTTTAAAGGTGAACCCTTATTTCCTCCTTTAACAAGCCTTCTTTTCTTTGAAGGCTGAGCCTCTATGGTTTCTTCAGTAATCTCCTTTGTTGGCTTCCTTCTTTTCAAAATTGGCTGCCTCTTGATTTTAGCACCTTTGGCCATTGCTTTGGTTTGACCCCTAGTTATTCTTTTGATAATAAGAGTTTGTTCATTAGAATCTTCCTCTTCTTGAGCAACAGGCGTATCTTTGTCTTTTTAGAATCATCCTCAAAAGATTGAGACTCTAGGTCTCCCATCAAATCATAGGTAGGCTTGATTCCTTTTGCTTCCATTTCTAATATTTTGTGTTTTATCCATTTCTTTGAGTATCTAATCACTGGGGAATTGATCTGTTCCAGCTCCACTACTTCATCTCCAACCTAGTCAATGGAAGGAAGAGGTTTATTTTGATATTGTGTGTAATCATGGTACTAGATTACATATTCTTCATCTTCAATTTGATCTAGAGCTTGGAAGACTCCATGGAGCCTTATCATTTTCAATAGAAGCCTGTAATACTTTCTCTTTATCACCTCAAACTCATCCCTGCAGTTGGCCCAATAGTATTCTATATTGTCTTTGTGCCTATACTCTCTATTGGCCATTTTCTGTGCTACTCCATTAGGATGAAAATTGTCTCTTGTTGAGTGAAAATTCAAATGAAGATGAGACATTTTTGTTTATGAACAGTGAGCACTCTAAATGGAAGGAAAAATCTCCAAACTACCAATACTCAACGAAAACTCTCCACCAACTCTTGTTTTATGAATTACTTTCAAAACTATATCAAATGCTGCCAACTTCCTTGTCAACTCAAGCAAGATCACCTTATCAATTGGATGCCTTGGAAGCTTGTAAGGAACCTTGGGGATACAATGAACTCTAATATAAGTGAACTTGGGAAATTGAATAAACCAATAGCGATACTTCTAAATTAATTCCATTGCCTCAGTAGAAATTCTAATAGGCAAAGCATCTTGAAAGGTTCTAGTAATGTACATTGTAAAAGAATCATTAACCATCCTCTAATTGGTAGTATTCAAATGTAACTGAGGGTATACATCATACGCTTTATCTTGGCTAATTGTTCCCTTACAACTCAACCCTTTATATCTATAGCTCCTTGCAAGCATATATACCACATAGGAAGTCATGGTGACTATTTTTGTATCTTGCACCTTCCTCAACTATCTATCCAAGTTGTCACTCATCATCCCTGCCTAATGATAATTGATTCCTTTCTCAATTTGAGCCATGACATAAAAAATATAGTCCTCAAACACTGAAGCCTTCTCCAATCCCATTACTCTGTCGAGAAGAGTAATCATGTCATTGTATTTTAGCTTAAAATCACTCTTGTGCAACTGCTTAGGAAAATTAGAATAGTGGGATTTGGGCTTATCAATCTAGTTAGAATTTATCATTCCCAATGCCTCATCTAAATCATCATCATAGAACTACTTTTCTATATGCAAGTTTACTTTCACCAACTTCTGATGTGAACCAATTTTTAATGCCTCTGCTATTGATCCCTCTATTAAGTTTTCCATCACCCTACCTTATGGACCAACAATCACCCTTTTGTTTGAATCATAATGCTTTGCACACTCAATAATTAATTCTTGGCATTGCATTGAGGGTGGAAATCCAGTAGCTTGTGCTAATCCTGTATTCACCAACCTTTTGGCCAAAGGAGTGTGAGCATTACAACACATCCTTTGCTTGAAATCTTCATAATCCACATGCCCCATGTTGGTGTCTCCTACTTTAGCCCAATGAGAGATAATCTTGGACTATGGAAGTCTACCCTTGATGTCATACTTCATCCTTTCAACTCTGGTGGTTGGATCCTTCTTGACTGGTTTGGTAGATTTCCCTTTAGAACTCATAGCCTTGCTAGATTCTTCCTATATCTAGTTAGAAAAGATACCATAATCACTAAAATACAATGCAAAGACTAACTATTACATCATTGCCTCATCAATTTTAACATCATAGCTTATTTTCAATATGTAACCAGTCATAACTCATCAATAAAACCCATAAAATTAAGTTACAATTCCTTAAGATCAAGTTTTAAACACACTTTGGGTTTTTAAGAACCTCGGGGATTTTGGCCTCTAGCAGATTTCAGGGAATCCGAAACCTCAAGGATTCTATGAAGGTAGTAATGAATGGGCCAAAAGACTAATGAATATAATACAATCCTTCTCCTTTTTATAGAAATCCATTTGAAAACTTAAGATTTAATCCTTATCATGCAATTCATACATCCATCACATCACATTACTTAATACAATGAAAATCACAAAATCTCGGGGAATCCGGGTAAGGACGAAATTCGTGAAACTCAAATGTTCAGGTAATTTGGAGCAAGGAGAATTTAGTGAAGTTCACTATTCAATATTTTCATGGATCAAAGGATTTCCTGAAACACGACTCATTGGGTATTCCTAATACGAGTAGATTTAACAAAGCATAAGTTTTTGGGTTTTCCTAAGTCATGCAAAATTTACGAAAGACAAAATTACGAGTAATCTGAGCATTAATGGACTTGGAAAAAAGTTCACAAAAAAAACTTCAAATTCCTTAGTTCACAAGGAAAAAATCATGCCACAATCTTATCATCATATACCAAGGCTAAATTTTAAATTTCACAACCACAACAACAATTTAAATCAAGTGCAAACCATAGTCCACAAACTTATCAATTGATCACTCAACACTGAAGCTATAATTTTCAAAATAAAACAAACTAGGGTTTAATATGAATGCATTAATCGACCATAAATCCATAAAACAACAAGAAAACCAATTATTATAGTTCAAATATGCCCTAATTCATTCCATCCAAACTCAATTAATGGAATGTATTATCAAAACAATGAAAGCGCAAACCCTAGTTCAAATGATATGCAAAACAATGCCCTAATCTCAACCCATTATTTCAAATAAACATAAAAAAAGAAAATAAAATTAATTTCAAAACATGAATTCAAATTCAATCGAGACAACACTAATCATTCAAATGTTGTGAGAAAATCATTCAATGTCCAAATACGAATCAAAATAAAACAAACTCAAGATCATAATTTTGATGTTGAAGACATAATGCAACTTGGATTGCAATCATAGGAAAATAATAATTCAAATGCACGTTAAATTCATAAACAAACCAAACAGGCAGGTTCAAATCCTTAACTTGTAGCCCAAATACCGAAAATGAAGTGCAAAAGATGCACCAAGAAACCCTAACCAACAATCAATGTAATCCACAAGTGCAATATGCATAAATCCAAGTTTTTAGATTGTCAAAGCACTCAAAGGCGCTCCAAAATGCAAGTTTCAAGATGTCAAATGAAAAAATGATGCTCAAAAAGGGCTTAAATCACACCACAAATCTACCCAAAAAGAGCATTAATGGAAACTTCATTGATTGTAGAGATCAATAAATGACTTGACAAGACATTCGCTAGAGCGCGAGAAATATGCGATATCAAAGATGTCGGGGAATCCACCACATGCAAGATTTCGTGAAAATGATGACTTCGAGAAATCTGCCACATGTCGAATTTCACGAAAAGGAACCATTTGGTAATTCTGTCTCAACAAAGATTTAGCGAAAAATAAATTTGGCGAATTTGAGTGTCTCTGGAAGTCAAGTGATATTCTAGAGAATCAAATGATTTCAAGCATCCAAAATAAGGTCAATTGTTGCAAAACAAACCCACCTAAAGTGTTGATATGATCATCAAAACTTAGAGGTGAAGTGATCCAAAATTGAAAGGGACCTATCCCTTAAGGGGAAAAGGAAAAACCTAAAGCAAAATGAAAGAAAAATAAAGAAAAGAGGGTCCCAACCTCCCGTGGGGTGTGTGTGTGGAAATAGCACAACACAATGCAACAAAAAAAGATCTGTTGACATCAATGACAACACAAACTTCCAACAATTGGTTGATTATTTTACATAGTACTACCATTATTATTTTACATATGAGAATGCACATTTTTAATGATTTTAGTGTTTTCTGGATATAAATGATTTGTTTGAATGCCAATTCTTGGTTATATGAATTTTTATTTGCTAACAAATACTACTTAATTATGTCAATATTGTAAAAATAACAAGGATAAGTATTTGGAAGAGGTGAACTAAATTTAGTCTATAAAGTGTTTTAAACATGTAACTAATCAAGATTGTGTAGTAATACCTTGTTTGAATGAATTAACACCTATCAAATAGAAGATCAAGAACCTTCATATCTATGACAATTCTCAGTTGGTTGTCTAATAGGTTAATGATGACTATGAAACAAAAGACGAAAAAACTTACACCTTACAAGAGAATGGTTGATAGTTTTAAACAGTAATTTGATGTCATCAGGTTTGAGCAAACCACATATACAAACAAAGTAGCAGATGCAATGACTACCATGGGATCTCTCCATTACATACCTAATAATGTGCATCAGTATGAGTTCTTGGTGGAATAAATTTTGATCCCCAATTTCGATGTCCCCGAGTCCGAGCTCATATGTAAAATTGTTGGTCTTGATTCACCCTAGTACAAAGACATTTACAATTACCCTCATGACCAAATCCTTCCCCCAGACTTGTCAACTAATTAATGCAAAAAATTTATTCACCAAGCCTCTAAATACATTATCATTGGTGATACCCTATACCAATGTTTCCTAGAGATTACTCTTCTTATATGTATTGATTTAGATGAAGCAAAAATGGCTTTACATGAAGTACACAATGGTATATGTGGATCTCATTCCATTGGTCCTACCTTAGCTAAAAAGCTCATGCAAATGGATATTATTGGATATTTTTATGGGATAGTTACTATTTGTTGTGATCATACAAGTGTAATAAATATCTCAAAGATTCTTGTTATACATTATAGAACCAAGCTCATATCCATTAAATATCATTTTCCCAAGAAAAAAATTGCTGCATAGGAAGAAAAATTGGAATATGTGGCTATAAAAGATCAACCAGCATGCATATTTACCAAACCCCTTCCAAAGGAGTCATTTGAACAGATTAGGGAGAAATTAGGAGTTGTTCCTTCTCCTATCTTTGCTTGAATACAAAAAGTATTCATCCAGGGAGAGAATAACAAAGTAATTCTTTATCCCTAGTCTATCCCTTTGTAATTGATGTCAAAGGGGGAGAGTATAGAAAATGGGAGAAAATTATGCAGAGGTATTTGTAATTGGTGTTAGGGGGGGAGTATATTTTGTAAGGTGTTGTTAAGGAGAACAATTAATTATAATGATAATTTTTATTTTGGGGGAGTATAATAAAAATTGGTATGCAAGGAGAATGCAAGGTGAATGATGCAATGGTACAGAAAGGGGGAGTATGAATGCTGTTTCCATTTTTTTAGGGTGAATGATGCAATGGTATAGAAAGGGGGAGTATGAATGATGTTTCCAATTTTTAGAGTTTTTTGGTGTTGCCACTTTCAAGTGTTACCATCAGTGACAAAGGGGGAGATTTTTGAAATTGTTTTCATTGATGTCAAAGGGTAGTCATGATGGTCATTGATGTTAATGGACTAGCTTAGTGTATTCATGACGGTCATTGTGGTCATGTTTGAATTTGCTTAGTACAGGTCCTGAAAAGTTGCAAATGTTAAGAAATATTGCAAAAGTTGCTCAAACATTACACACTTCGTATACAAGTAGTTATGAAGGTTTTTGAAGGAAAAAGATAACATATTTGATATGGGTTTTTTTAGTTCTTTTCAGAAGTATGATTTTCTGGTCCAAATGATAAGTAGTGAGCTCAAAATTAAAATATCTTTATTCTTGATCATTACTAGGGTTTCTTGGTAAAACCCTAAGGGTCTCAATCATGACCTTCACAAGAATTTATATTTTTGTGTTGACCAACTATTGACGGTATGAATTCACTTAAGTTATAACTTAAGTCCTACAATTCGTTGTGTTACTAGCCTCTTTTTCTAACATTTATCAACTGACCAAAAAGTAAGGACTTTAGTTTTTCCTAAGTCTGTAGGCTTAATATTTGTCCAAGAAAGTTAAATGGACAAGATATTTTTAGGTAGATCAGACGGTTTCTGCTACTTCGTAGAGGAGGTGGTGCATCCCTATATGGACCTTGTGGAACTGAAGGATGCTTACACATGTCCTTGGTGATGACAACATAGTGAAGGATAATACAATGAAGATCAACGGTGTGTATTTAAAGAATAAGATTAGATAATTTTTGCATGTCTACAAGCCATTTGGTGGGTTCAATCTACTTGATTGTGGAAACATGAAATATCACCACATGTCTGGCAGGACTGAGTTCAATGTTCTTTGCTTTGCTTTACAAATATTGATGGCCTTGATTAACAAGAGGAAAATCAGACAATTTCTACTTTTTTGTGAAAGGGATTGTGGGTCCCCATTTTGGCTTTGTAGAAACACAGAATGGTGACACGTGCCAAAGATGACGTTTGAGAGATAGATGACATATTTTTTCTTCCTCGCAGAAGGATTGGTGGGTCCCTATGATGGCTCTACAAGAACATGATATGTCGGCACATGTCCATGATAACATTGGTGAGATGTAAACCTATCCAAAGTAGTATATTCGCTTGACATATCAATTATGCTAATTCAAAGGAGATCTGATCTATTGGTCGTATTTTAAAGTTGAAGTATATTGAATGAAGACCATCAGATCATGGTGGGAAAAGCAAGATCAATGATCAATATTCAAAGTGAGAAAATGACTACTTCCTAAAGATAAAATTTGATGAGCAGTTACAAAGTTGAAATTGATTTAAATGTATTTCTAAAAGATCATAAAAGCAATAGTTTCAAGGGATTGTGAAGCAGTTAGGATTTGAATAACTATGGAAATAGTTACTATCCTAGTTAGAATAGATGCATGAGTGGTTTTTGAATATAGAATTCTATCATTTCATGTGAATAATGGAGACATAAATGCATATCATTTGAATTCACAAAGGTTATTGAATTGTATAGTTTTTTAGGTTGGTGGACGAACATATGGTGATAAATGAAAAGCTATTAAAGTGATGATCTTTGTAATGGTGAAAAGAGAGAGGTGAAGATCAGAGAAAGATATTCTAGATTAATGAATTGAAAAGGTGCATTCTCAGGTTGAAGAAGAACTAGTATCAACACATATGAACTTGTAATGTTGTAGAGGTTGGTGCCTTAGAAAGATTGAGTTGGTGCCTCAAAACATTGTCTTGGGTGTCAATGTACCTATAAGTTGGTGCTTACAAAACATATGTAATATCTTTGATTGTGAGGCTAGATTAGGACAATAGATCCTAGTAGCTATTTTCATTGTGGTTTTTCCCACATCGGGTTTTCAATGTATATCTAGTGTATTCTTATGTGTGTGATGTTTTTTGTGTGATCTTATTTCTTGTCTACTGATTTAATTTGGTAAAAATTTGCATACATTGATTCACCCCCTTAGTGTATTGGTGTTTTTTCAACACATTCATTTTTTGGAATGTCCCTCATAAATCATGGTATACTCCTCATACTCAAATTCCTTTCCTAGATGGATTTTTATTTTTTGTCATAGATTTTATATAGTATCAATGGTGTGCATAGTGTCAGTATTGTATCTTCATCTAGGCCCATCATTTTCCATACTTGTCACCACGTCCCATCCTTTTGTCCATTGTGTTTCCAAGATCCCCTATCAATTAGATTCTTCCAAAAAATTCATTAGCTCCCTTTGGGTCTTAGGTATATTGATTATCCCATGTCATCAGAATCCTAGGTGTTACTCCATCCATATTTGTTCTTCGTAGGATATATCATTCCTCGAATTAGGCCACATCCATCCATTTATTATCCTTACAGAAAATGATATTTGAGATATCTTGTTGTTTTTGGGTGCTTTTGAATCTTTGTTTATCTTTATTTGAGCTTCGTACTATACCTACTCGAGGTCACCATGATCCATCATATTATGATGTGCTTTGACTAGTAGAAATAGGGGCAAGTCTTGGCCTTTTATTTTTCATGTTTTCCTATTTATTCCACATTGTACCCACCAACATTTGTTATGATCTTGTGTTATGTTGGGGCATCCTTTTGTGCTTGTGTTTTTCTAACATCGTCCCCACCAAAGTAGTTTGAAAACTTTGTGAGATGTTGTACTGGAATTTTTGTGTTTGTTGAGTTAGTCCTATGCATTTGATAGAAAGTCACCCTAGTCCCTCATACCTTGGTGCATAGTATCCCATGCTATATCAAATTAAGTTCTCACTACATGACAGTCTATTATATAGTGCTAAATTGCTCAAGTTTTTTTCTCATCCTACAATCCACCATCTCTATCTACATATCTTTTCCATTCACCACCATCATACCTTTCCTAATCTTTGTTTTGGGAATGTGCAAATATGTACCCCTTTCTTTTCTTCCTATTGGGTTGGTTCATTGTTGGTTGATGCACTATGGTTTCCCCCTAAGTTTCCTATATTTCCTCACTTTCATTATCATATCCATCACATTAAATTGTTTAGGATTTTCTATTCTAAGCATATTTCATCATCTTCATTATTATTTAGATTATATTAATTTGTTTAGGATTTTTATTCCCAGCATATTTTATCATCTTCATTTCCATTTAGATTGCATTAATTTGTTTAGGATTTTTTATTCTAATAATCTTTTATCATCTTCACTATCATTTATATTGCATTAAGTTATTTATAATTTGTTATTCTAAGAATATTTAATCATTTTCATCATCATTTAGATGGAATTCAGATGTTTAGAATTTGATATTCTAAGTATCTTTTATCATTTTTGTTATTATTTAGGTTATTTAGGATATGTTATTCTAAAAAATATTAATCATTTACCTCCATTATGTAGTATCATTTTTTTAGGTTCACCCATTAGATTTAGTTGCATCACATATTATTCATTTACATTAATCACACATATATTGTATAAATCCATAAATAAAATATATCCAAAATCATTGCATGTCATCCATAATTATAGTAAATCACAGGCATGTCGTTAGGAATCATAAAAATAGATGCATATCTACCTTGCATCACACACAATTAGTACACATCATACCCTCATAACATACATATCCACATCCTGCATCACCACTTATCAGTATACAATCAATAATCACATCATATGCATCATCAACATATCATATAAAATACATCATCATACCCTCATAACATACATATCCACATCCTGCATCACCACTCATCAGTATACAATCAATAATCACATCATATGCATCATCAACATATCATATAAAATACATCATCATACCCTCTAATCATAAATGGACACAATCACATCACATCACATCACATCACATCACATCACATACATCATCCATTCATAACATACATATATACAATGTTTGAATAAATCCATGTGGATAAATAATCAATATACATCATCATCAAGTAAATCAACGCCCATATGGTTAATATCTATCATAATAAAATCAATCACATACATATACATAATCCATCTCCATAAATGATAAATTTCAAATAAATAAAGAATCATGCCATCACATGTATATATCCCACTCATCCCAAATCATCTAAACCTATGTATCAACCAAAAATTCCAACTCAACTCCCATCTCACCTACCCACTCCTCTCAACATCTAAATGTGTCAAGGAAGGTGGCACTTCCTTGGATGCTATTAGCCCCGACCCTCCTCCTCCACCTCCTCTAGGTGGCCCCATAGATCCACTCTTCTCGAATCTCAACTGTAGTGATCGAGACCTACTCCTCCTCAAGCTCTCTACCTCTGAAAAGCTTGACCCCATCTCTAATGTTGGCACAACCCCAAAATATAGATCTCAATAGTATTTGGCCTCCTTGCTCACTCGTGAAAAATTGATAGGCTAGATCTGCCATCCCGATGCCTCTACCTTATGACCTGGCAGTATCCCTCTCCTACCAATACCTATCTTTGTCACCCTATAGTCTAGCCCTTTCAAGATCCCAAGCATCTTGTGCTAGTCTAAGGTTATCTCTCTCAAATATCAGTTTATGCACCTCACCTTGCAACATGCTCACTTGTGATTGAAACTTGTCTCACTCTTGCTATAAGTTGTCTCACTCAATTGTCATGGAGGCTATATCGTCCTAGGCCTACTGGAGTTGACCCTATACCGCTAGCACCCTACTCTCCACTGTAGCTATTTGGTCCCCCAAGTGCTCTCCATCTCCTCCACTCTCTCTTGGTGGTATCACATCCAATAGTTGAGGCATGCTAGGATATCTCTTTTCCTCCACCTCAAAGTCCACCTCCATCCTCTCCCCTCTCTCTTTCTCTCTACTCCTCCCTCTCTCCCCTCTCCTCACTATTGGAGGTTGTCACCTCCTGAACTATCCCCTCTACCACAAGGTCCTCTCCCTCCTACCACTCACTATGATTGATCCTTCATTGTATACTTCTCCTCACCTCCTCCATAACCACCTCCATCCTCCCCATTATGATTGATCCTTGGGTTGGCACAATCAATGCAGGTCAGTGTCACTCCCACTAGGCTATATATCTTTGCATTGTCTTGAGGTCATAAACTCTCTCGTGCATGTCCTAGATGGTCTCCTCAACTCTCCATGATAAATGTGTCACCACTTGGGGGGATACTGCAACCCCACTCCCTCATCTCCTTGGATAGCAACACAAACCTATAGGTCCCTCGGGGATGTCCTGTGTAACACTAAACTACCATGTGACTTGATCAGGACAATACTTATCTATCAAATAGGGGTATCTCCCTATGATATAACTGTTGATGGTGTTTTCTGCACAGCAACAACTCAGATAGAATGCAATATTCTATCTCTCTTGAAAGGTTATTTCCAACAATAAATCACTGAAAATCACCCCAAGGTCTCTCGGGTGTTAGGTCATAACAATGCATAAAACAACTCAGATAAAATGTGAAATTGCTGGTAATCACAATCGGACCTTACTACAAGCAAACTGAACCCTCTCAATTTATCAGATCTGACAATATGATGATCTTGAATCCTAAATCTAACTGAATAATAAAGAAATTGCAAAAGATAGGGATGCAAGGAAGTAACAAAATCTAAACTATTGCAGGGACAAGCAATGCAAATGACAAATATCTGGAATGGACCTATCTCAAATAACCAATTCCTGTTCGACCCACAAGGCAATCTTACAAGAACAGTGCAATCTTCTGAGGAATACAGATTTTCAAATCATAGACTTGCATCTACAACCGAACTTAAGCACATTTGAATATACGGTCCAGGTTGACTTCACCAGCCTACTACAATCAGATAGTTACTGGGAGTATAGACCAGAGATAGCTACCAACATTCCAAATATAAAATCACATACACCATTTATCCAACTAAATTGATTTATTTCTAACTTTAAAACCCTAGATCTTCAAGCAATGTAAAAGATAGAACAAAAGAACCATGCAAGATGAGATAACACAAAGGATTTCACCAGGAACAACCACAATGCCTTCAATTGTATTAATCACCAAATGCTACAACAATTCAACTGTTCTGAATATGGTATTTGCTTCAAGAAATTCTAAAAAAACTCTAACTATTGCTCCTGCTAATCTCTATTATTGTCTTGCTAATGTCTACAACAAATTTCTGAACTCCACCCTTACAATGAGGCAAAATGCCAACTTATACCAAAATTCTCCCCAAAACATGTCGGCCCAGCCAAACATTTTTACAAAATAATAAAAACCCACCAAAACAGGTCGGCCAAGGAAACAAACTAAGACACACATTTAATGCCATCATCCAAGTCTGCCAAGGCACAGTCCCCAAGGAAGTCCGGTCCAATGCATGCCCTATGATAATAGGGAAGCACAAATCTCGAAGTTAACACTAACTGCCGCTCCCTTTGTCTTTCCTCTGCGCTGGTGACCCTTGGACCTTCGAGAATATCCCCTCCAGCTCAGCAATAGGTGGCAATGGCAAAACCTTGAGCTGACATTTAATCGCATCAATTCCTTCATTGGATCACTCAATAGTTTTCTTCCAGTCCTCCTTGCTGGCCATGTACCTGTCTATCACTGCCAAGTAGGTAGCTGCATCATCAAACATATGGCCGGTAACAACCTCATCAGAATTTGGGGCATAAATCTCATACCACCATTCCTTCAACTGATCCAAACTCAGGTACTTGGGAGCTATTTTATTCCTCCCTGTCATGACTTCAAAAAAGGCAATGCAACCATCATAGATTGCAGTAAGGTCAGCATCAATGGATTTTCTTCGTTTCTATATCTTTTTCAGGCTTCCTTGCCGGATCTGCAACGCCTCGAACCATTCCCATGGTTCATCCAATCTGGCAGAGGGAAGAATTCCATCTTTACCCAACTGATCCTTGCCATGTCCAAGAATTATCTTTGTCTTCTGCAGCAGGAGGTCGACATCATTCTTATCCTGAGAGAGGATGCTCTCTAATAGTTCCTTTCCCCGGACTGCATTCTTGCCAACAGACAGCATCTCCTTAATAGCTTCATCCCCCTGTGTCTGAACACTCATCAACCAGTCGGTGGCAGCTTGCGCAGAGGCCTTCATCTTTTCAATGCCGGATATTGTCTCCTTTGGCAGAAATCCGGGAGTAGAAGAGGAGGACGGATGGAGGGACTGTAGAGGTTTCATGACCTCTTCTAAGCTTTTCCTTAACCTCTCATTTTCTCTTTTCAACTCCCGTTTTGACTGGGTCTCCTTCTTTAATCTGTCCACAATTACCGCACTTGACCCCTCAAATTCCTTAATGTCCTGCTCTAGGGAGGCCAGTCCAAGGTTAATGGTTTGGATGTTGTAATCCTGGCCGGTTACCTCATCTCTCGTTTTGTCTGCAGTAGGGGTGGCGATGTGAACTACTCGGTTGTGCACCTCATCTCTTTCCACCCGGGAAATTACCCTCGCAGCCTTCTTCTTCTTCCCCTTACCGATTTGAGATAACATTGCATCCCAGTCAAGAGGAGTATCCTCTACAATCACTTGTTTCTTCTCTACAATTTCCTTCTCCAGCCAGTCCGGGGCTACGGGGTCCGTCCGGATTCCTTCTGTATCAATTTTCCCCGGGTCTTCTGCGGCTTTTTCTCCTTCTGTAGCTGTTGCCTCGACTTCCTCCTCGGCTGTTGCCTTGTCATCTTCTTTCTCCGGAGGTTGCTCACCTAGCTCAGCCTCTTCAAGTCCCAATTCTAGATGCACCGGTGATGGAGTCCGAGCAGGTAGGCTTTCCTCTGGTTCCTGTGATCCGCGACCTTTCTCACTCTCCGAAGAATCCTCGTACTGCACCACAGGAGAAGTGTGCCTTTCCTCTGTTTCCACATCAGGCTCGGCAGCCTCACTGAATAATGTTCCTTCTTTGAATGGTTCTGCCTCTCCGCTGATTTCCTGTTCATCCGGATTCTCCGGTTCTGTTACACTCTGTGGAGGAGAGACAGGCTTGTCCTGTTCTTTAGCTGGCAATATTGGAGAAGAATCCCTGGGTTGTGCGGCATCCTTTGGGGAAGGAGTTCTCGATCTTCTGGTATACACTTTGGTCTTCTCCCCTCCGGAGCTCTCCACATCCACAACTGGAGGTTCATCCTCCGAAGTAGTTTGGTCTTTCTTCTTGGCCACCCTTGTAGTTCTGGCTTTCTTTGGTGGCGGAGGAGCATCCTCTACTTCAGCTTTCTCTACTTCCTCCTCATCCGAGGACTTGCTGATGGTCAGGGTCTTCCACCTGCGCTTGCCGATTGGTTTCCTTTTTGTTGCAGGTTGAGTTCCCTTAGGACTTCTGACTTTGATCTTGAAAGGGGAGGTTTTAGCTATTTTCCCTTTGGGGTCCTCCTCCCTGGATTCTTCAGAAGTAGACATGGGGTTGAGATTCCCCATCAAATCGAAGGTACAAGGCACCTTGGCACTCTCTAACACCCAGACTTAATGCTTTATCCAAGACAAAGTAAATCTTAGCACTGGAGCCATCAAGTCTTCCAACTCTGTCACCTCAGGCTCATTCCAATCAATATCTGCCACTGACCTGTCCTTAATGGGCTCATAAACATGGTCTTGGACCAGTTTCCCATCATCATCCAGCTGATCCAGAATCAGCTTCACATTATATTGTCTGATTGCCTCCATAGGCAGCCGGGAATACCTTTTCTTTCTTGCATCCAGGTCATCCTTGATGTTGACCTAGTAGTCCTCCAAATCCTCTTTATGCCTAAATTCCCGGGTAGCTCTCTTCTGTGCCTCTCCAGTTATGTCAAAGTTCATTCTCTTTGCATGGAAAGAGAATCCATACGCGGCTAGCTCCTCACCTGCAGTGTGAGCTGATTGGATGGACGGGCACACTTCCCCCACGCCAATCCCAAGAGGGAAGTCACTTCCAAAGCCAGTCTTATGCTTCTCCCTCTTCACCACTGCATCGAACTCACAAATTTGTCTTACGACCTCCAGGAGCAATATGTGGTCAGTGGGATACCTAGGCAATCTGTAGGGTGCAACAGGGCATCCGTCAATCCAGAGATAAGTGAAAGTGGGGAACTGGATGAACCAAGCCCCGTAATTCTTAATCAATCCTTTAGCCCCATCAGACAATCTTATATGTTCCGCATTTTGAAGGGTCCGGGTAATGTGCATTGTAAATGCATCATTAGCCCTCCTATAATCTTCGTGTCCCAAATGTAGTTCCGGATAGACCTCGTAGATGATGTCTTGTCCAATGGTTCCTGCCGGAGTCAGTCCCTTGTAAGGATAGGAGATGGCCAGTACATATATGATGTAGGAGGACATGGTGAACTTCTTTGACTCCAGGACTTTCCTCAGTTGTTTGTCAATTTCCGCACTGATGAGACCTGCCCAGTGATAATTTGTCCCTTGGCCCATCTTGGTGATCACATGGACCATCCAATTTTCCAATACTCCGGCAGTTTTAAGTCTGGCCACCCTGCTCAACAGTGTAATAGCATCATAGATATCCGGCCTGAACTTCACCCTGTGCAACTGTTTAGGCAACTTGGAGTGGTGGGATTTTGGCTTCTCCAGCCATGAATTAATGATCTGTTGAGCCTTAACTGGCTCGTTCTCATAGTATGTTCGAGCTGTGTCAATGTTTAAGGCACAGACCGAAGGGAGATCCGGCATGCTGAAGGCCCGGGCAATGGATGCTGGACTGAAATTGGCCAAGACTCGTCCCTCGGTGCTGACCACCATCTGCGTATCAAAAGCGTACTGCCTAGCACACTCCAAGATCAACTCGTAGCACTGGACTGCTGGAGGGAATCCTGCCACATGCACCAACCCCGAATTCATCATTCCTTGCCTCAAAGGTGACTGGTCCTTCTCAGCTGTTCTTTGTTTGAATTCCTCATAGCGCCAGGCACCGACGTTGGTATCGGACACATCAGCCCACACGGAGGATATCTTGCTCTCTGGGACCTGACTTTTCATGTCCAATCTTAACCTTTCTGTCTCAGAAACTGAAGATGCCCCGGCACCACCTTTGGACTTCCCAGCAGTAGCCTTGCTTGATTCGGCCTGCACATTCAAGAATCATCATTAGAATTCAATTATTAAGCTCATATCAATCAAAAGAGTTAGCACACATCATATAAAACCACTAAAATCCATTGCTATTTTCCAGTCTTTCGGGATCCAGAAAAATCAAATAATCCGGGAAATCATGTA